>WAAE01007730.1:102075-130497 GCA_013400495.1 Nicator chloris
AGGTGACAGCTTGGGACAGAGAGCTGCGCTTTTTACTGAAGCTGTCCCCACAGCCAGCCGGGACACACTAGTGAGGACTCCCTCACCAGTCGGGCCCAGCGACATGAGTCTCATTCTTAGCCTGCCAGCCTAAGAGCGGCTGAGAGCAGCAGTGAGGCCTGTGAGAACAGAAAAGATCTCCCACAACATTATTATAAAGAATGTGAGTGCCTAAATGCACCTAGAAATTGCTTACACAAAAGCGTTAATTGTAATTAGCCAATCATAGTGATAGTGACCAATTAACCAACCATGTCCAGCTGTGTAAAAAACCTATAAATAAGGTTTCATTTGTTTTAATGAATTAGACCTCTTCAGTCTAGAAAAGAGCAGAGTTCCTGTAGCCTGTTATCGTCACAGATGTTCTTCCCAAAATCAAAGGTGGAGCTCTCTTTCATTTTCAAAGCTGCAAAAACCTCAGTCTCACTGGGGAAAGATTGGAAGTGGCAGGAAGCTGTGGTGTTATACTGGGAATCACCCCCCAAGTGTGACCTTGTGTGTTTTAGTGAGTCAGCAGCCGATGGAGAGAGGATGTGCCACAGCATCCCCCTCCACAAAGGCGTGTGTTGCCTTCGTTTTTCTGCTTTCTGATGTTTTCACTTTAGAAATTCTTTTCTCATCGATTTTTCTATAAATAAGAGACTTGCTTACATGTAGTTTATCTTTGTTATCATTCCTTCTTAGAGGAGATCTCTTAATAGGCATCTGTCTTGACTAATGTAATTAGAGAGGTGTTAATTTGCCTACCAATCACTAGGCGTGTTTGAAAAGCTATATAAGGTGCTGTTTTTGAATAAACTAAGCTTCAAATCTCTCAGTCAAAGAACAAGTCAGAGTCCGTGGGTTTTTAGCGTAGTAAGTGTGTCACAATAGGACACAAAGAACAACCCTTACACCTGAGCTGCTGAGGGCAGAAAAAAGGGCAGAAAGTTTATTTTACATCACTCATATACTGTTTGAGAAATGGCTGAGGATTAGAGGATGACCTCTCCAATCACAGTGGTCAAGATAAACGTCAATTGTCTCCTCCTCTAGAAAAGAATTCAAAATAAAGCGGAGGCACTTACAAAAAAAAGGCTGTTTACATAAAAAGACTGTGAGAAAGTCTGACTCCAACTAGAAACAACAGAAGGCTAAGATAAACTTTAAAAAGGCAGGGTGACACAAGTACAACAGGGGTGTTCAGCAGTTTGGGGTTGTCTGAGCTTCCCGTGGGATGCTCTGCATGCACAGGGATGTAAAGATAGACCTCTGGCTCTGTGGGATAAGTAACATTAGTCGTGGTGGAAGAATAATATTTCTTTCCTCAAAGGGAAAAATCTGAGGGTCTTGGGTTACATTTCAAATCCATTCTCACTACTAAATGGGTTTGCCTTTAACTCCAGCCTTTCTGCAAAGGAAAAGTCAGTAAAAAGCCAGTAAAAAAGGAAATGTCAGTAAAATTCTCTGTCAGAAAACCATTTGCTTCTGACCAGCCCAGGTTCTTGTGTGCTTGAGCCAACAGTGAGGAAGGGGAACTGAAACCTGGCCAAGGAGGGACGTGGTTTTGTCATTCCCACTGGGCAGCAAAGGGACTGAGATTGGCACACTCAGCTAATGGCCAGCTGAAATTAAACATTTCATTTCAGGTCAGCAAAATAGAATATTTCAGAATTTTGACATGAATTTTTTATGATTATTTTTTTAATGCATAGATTGGATACTGCAATCCCAGTTCTTTTATGTGTTATTAAAAACACCTCAAATTCCTGGCTGATGTGGAAGATTTTTTTTTGTTTTTTGGTCACCTCTGTATTAAATGTGAAACAATAACTCAGAAGGCAAATTAGTTCTTATACTCTCAAATACAGGTAGTAATGGTATTTTGTAGAAAAATCTGCACATTCTGGGCTTTTTTTTTTTAAAGAGAGTATCTCTGCTGAGAAATCAGGAAATTCCACTGGGGACCATTATTCTCCTCTCTCTTGAAGTGCAGTTCTCGATGTGAGCCACAGCTGATGCTCTGGTCTGTGAGGGGAAGAGGCCATTGTCCTGTATCCAACAGAGAATATGCCCACTTCAGAATCCTCCTTTAACCTTTTCCTTTTTTTTTTTTCAATACCTTGTGCTTGGAGAGCTATTCCAGTTCCTAGCTTCCTTTTAGCAGCACTGTTGCTTAGTGAATTGTTCCCTATCCAGTATTTTTGCAATTTATTCTTCCTGCCCAAGTGTTAAACTTTACAGCTGTCTTTATTGAATGGCATCTTATTTTTTGTCTGGAATATTTTCTCAGTCTGTCAAAATCATTTTGAATTGCAGACCTGTCCTCCAACATTCTTGAGACCTTTCTCTGCTTAGAGTCACTTGTGATTTTAAGAGCTGCGTTTTCTTTGCCACCATGCACTTTGGTAATGCTTTTAATAATTAAGGTGTATGTCACAGTAATTTATTGTAGTCATTAAAAAGAAAAAAAAAATCCGAAAAGATAGACAGAGGAAATCATTATTCTTTTGGCAATAACACCTTCAGATAGTCAGCAACACCTACTCTAAACTGAGAAATAATCTTTCATTCAGGACCCTCAAATCCCCCTGAGATTTTAGGTTGCAATGTAGCCTGGAGCAGTGGAGAATAGAGCACTCCCAGGTTAATTTGCTGTGTGCTGCAGCATGTGCTGCATATGCAAAGGCCCAGCCTCATTTGTCCCACAGGAATATTTGATAATATACTCAATTTGTGACACTAATAGCGAATAAACTGTCCAAAAGGAAATGAAATTTGACTGCCTGCAGTTCCAGGAACATAGAGAGGTTTGTTTACCCAAGTCACACAATTTCTGGTCCCTAAGAATGAATTTAATAATTTAAAGCCTTTGGACCTGGACTCGGCTGTGCAGGATTTTACCAAAGGCTCTGTGCCTGGTGTGACTTCTATTCAGCATCCTAGCCAAGGGGAATTAGAGTGACTTAATGTATCCAAACCCAATATACAACCAGTGCCAGAGGGCATTTCTTGCTCTCAGAGGAGAGACTCCCTGGCTAAAGAGGGAGACAGGAGAGCTGCTGGAAAAGAGTGTGTGGCCACAGCAGGCTGGAATAAACCTCACCCCACAAGGTCTCTTTGCACAGTCACCTGTCATAATGTATTTCTATATCCATGGATACTTTGATGATTTTCAAGGCTCGGTTCTTTCGGTAATAATGGAGAAGTGGATTGAGAGCACAGCAAATAAATTAAATTACTTATGTAGGAGGCAGTGAAATATGACTAAATGCATTGGGATCTTTTTGTTCCTGATGATGCATCTGAATCATTCACCTCTTCTGAGCCATTCAGCTTCCTGGTGGACACACTCCTAGGAGAGAGGTTTAGCTGAAAACTACCTACAAGGAAGTATATCTAATTGAGTAAATCTAATTTGGAAAACATTAGCAATTATTATGGCAGCCTTGTTTATGTTTAGCTTGTTATCATACACTGAACTTATAATGCCTCTGGACAGGGACTGGATTTGTTTTGTGGGGATTCTGATACTGTAAATAAGGTAATCAGAGTTTATAACTTTTATTTTTGTACCACATGTACGCACAGCAATGGAAAGGAAAGGAAATGGAAAGGAAATGGAAAGGAAAATCTTTAATGGGAAAACAGTAAAAGAAAGTTTCCCATCCTCAAAGTAGGTCTCTAAAAATAAATAATAAACCAAACCCAAACAAACAAAAAGTGCAGGGGGAAAAGGATGTAAGAATTTTAAGAATTGATCACTAAATATCACACATTAGAATCTAAATGTCAAAAATCAGTAGTTGCTCCTAATCTCATCACTTTCAGTGATGCCTGCAGGCTTTGTCACTCAGTGTTTGGGCTGCAGGAGCAGTAAAATCTCTGAGTTAATGAGGAGCTGTCCTTCCTGCACACCTGCCCTGAGGAGGACAGCAAAGGGCTGACGCCAGGGTAACGCCAGGGTTCTGTGCTCCCCTGTTCCCTCCTGGTGACCCCTGATGCAAATCGAGGCCACTCTGCTCACTGCCCCCCAGAAACTCGTGGGTTTGGTGTTCTCATCCTCACACTGATTGTGCCCTCACCTCTCATAGTGCAGGGAAATGCAGAATGGAAGCTGAACACTCAGGAATGTGCAGGTTTTAGAGCCCAGACTACTCAACTTCTTTCATTTCAGATTTTTTTGCTGTGTGGGACCATTCCATTTCTCATGGCTCCTCCTTCTCTCCTTTGGCATAGAATTCTGACCTGGTCCAGGTTCCCTGGAGGACTTTCAGTCCCACAGACTCCACACTTCCATGGGTGCTAAGAATTTGTCTCTTGCTGGCCATCTGGAACTTGCAGTAACATAGATGTGAGGAGGATAAAATGAGACAAAAAAAGAAAAAAGAGAAAAGATAGCAAATGGACTGTTCTTTGTATTAATTCTTTGTATTAATTAGCTAAAGAGAGATAAGCAGATGGATGAAACACTATAAACAAACCTGCATGCAATTGTCAGAATGAGTTTCCTCATCATTAAAATGTACTTTGGACAGAATATTCCTGTCCTGGGTGTGACTACTCTGCATTAGGGACACCCACCTCTGTCTGTAGCCACGCCTGCTCTTTTCTGAAACCATTTTCATCTTCTGGTGTCATTCTCTGAGATCATATCAATCTTTCACCCTGTGTCAGCTTTAGAAGACTGGGTTCTACAGATTTTATTTCTTTTTTAAATATACTTCACCCCCAACCCTCTTTTTCTTTCTTTTTTGTGGTTTCAGACAATCTGACATCTTCAAATTTCATCCATCTTCTCATAACAATGTGTTTTCAGTCAGATGGGCACTTAAGGGTTTTTTTCCTCCTCTACTGCTCCTACTCTGGTAAATAACCAACTTGACCCTGCTGACAGAGTTTTTTACCTGTGCACATTGATGTATTCAAAACACAGCCAATAATTCCTGAATTTTGCACAGATATTTCCTGCACTCACTTACTGCAAAGACCCAGGAAGCAGATGAAGGTGCTGTGAGCCTATGACAGACTGGCCAAAAACCATTTAGTAATCTGCTTCTGCAGAACTGCTTTCAGGTAGGCTTTTCTGGAAAGAATTTTCTCAGCTGATAAGGTTCCTTCTTGGTTGTCAGAGCATTGTGGGAAGGTTCAGGTACCAAAAAGCTTCTAAAAATTTCTCTGGTTTCTAAAAGCCATCATTATTATTTACAATGTGACAAATTATTGTTTTCTTTAATATTTAAATGGATGCTATTTTAAGCAGTATCTGAACAACAAAGCAATTTAAATTCTCTGATGTTATTTCTCACCCATTGGTGTGCTTGCTCTAAATCCAAAGCAATTTATGGATCTCAGATAATTTTCCTGTAATGCTTGCAATTCATTGTTCCATCTTTGAACCTATAATATTTTCTGCTAGCTATGCACATTCATAGTCCTTTCTTTGCTGATATCCATCTGCCTCTGAAGTGCAATTATATTGTATTTCCTGTTTGCTAGCATAAAAGGTCTATATTGACCTTAGTGGGACAGAAAGCTACTGCTGGTACAGTAGCAAATAAATCTTGGAGTTGGAATATGTCTGCTTTAATCTTCACTGTAATCAATTAAGCTTTGAGGTTAGGACTTCTGAGGTTTAATTCAGTTGGCTGTTTGCAGAAGTCTATGAGCTGTCTTTTCTGAGGGATTGGTTGTGATATTAGGATGCAGTAGCAGAAGAGTAAATCTATACACCAGATCTCAATTTGGGTACAAGCTATAAAATGATGGTTGAGTTGCATAGATAGGTAATCTATTGTCTGCTTTTTGATCAAAAGTCTGTTTTTAAGGCTTAAGAATAGAGAGGTTTTAGTTTGTACAGAAGACTTGTATACATGTATTACTAAAATTCCACATGACTTGTTTTGTTTTGTTTTCGGGGGGGGGGGTAGCAATTATTTCCAATATGAATAATGACTCATGCATTAGTCAGACTGTTGAAGATTCACTTCCAAATGCCATGTGATAACACAGTTCCTGCCACTACTTCCCCTTGCGTTATTCTTTTTTATTTTTTCCTCCAACTAAGTCTCAGAGATTCAGCTGTAGGACCCCTCCCTGTCTGACACTCCTTCAGAAATGGCAGCCAGCCTGCAGACACTGTTTGGATGTCAAGACACCCAATCCCAGCTCCTCAGGAGGGCATGAAGCACTTCCCAGCGTGATAAATACATATTCTACTGTTGGCTTTTCACAAGCATTGAGATGAATGCAATATGTATGATGTTCCAATGGCTCTGCTGTATGGATACAGTTTTTATTTCTGCTATTAGCAAAATCTAGGCCTAGTGGTGATAGCTGATGTAGTTATGCTTGAGCTGTCTGTGTGCTTGGGGACATCCAGTGACCTTTTGATGAGGACCCTGCTGCTGACACCCCAACTATCAGCACCTGCAGGAAGTGTGGACCAGGGCCCAAACTGGAGGTGATAATGAGAATAAATTAAAAGCACAGCCAAGAAACTCACATGCTCTAAAAAGGCAGACCCAGGGAGGGGCCGTGCCAAACAGTTCCTGGAATAGGTAAACTAGTTGGTGGGAAAGTTTGAATATGCATAATGGTTTATGAATATGCAACAGGCTGATGTAATGGAGGAGGTATTTAAGGAGTGCCTCTGAAGATAGTAGGTGTGCTCCTGGCTGAAAGCCAAGCACCTGGCCTTTAACCCTTTGCTTTATTATCTCTGTCTCCTCTTGCCTTTTATTAAACTTTTTAGATTTCACCAGGAAAGTGAACGTCGTTTGTCACACCAGAATGGTAAATGTGGTGTCCCTGTTGGTTCAGCCATTCAGGAAAAGCTCCCTTAAACTAGTTTGCTCCACGGAGTTACAAGAACCCCAGGGCACAGAAGTTATCCTTCCCACGGGCTCTGTGAAGCTCTGCTGGAGGAGGCATTAGCCAAAGTGGCTCCCAACATCATGGTGTGAAAAACAAGGTTCACTTTCCTGGTAAAATTTAAAGAGTTTAATAAAAAGACAATAAGAGACAGAAAGCAAGCACAAGGTTAATACGGTCGACCTGGTACCTTGGCCGACCGGGTGTCTTGGCACTGAGCCAAGAGCACACCTGGATACCTCTGAGGGACCCTTTAAATACTTTTTCTGTTCCATCTGCCTGTTGCATATGCATAGGATGTGATGCATA
The DNA here is from genome assembly GCA_013400495.1 of Nicator chloris. NCBI lineage: Eukaryota > Metazoa > Chordata > Aves > Passeriformes > Pycnonotidae > Nicator > Nicator chloris. The sequence continues at coordinate 109,276 of WAAE01007730.1, forward strand.
TTCATCTTTTTCCAAGAAGAGTTTTGCATGGCCACTCCTTGGGTCCGCCTTTTTAGAGCAGGCTGTTCCTTGGCTGTAGTTTCCTTATCCCCTCCAGTTTTGGGCTGTGTCCGTGCTTTCCTCACAAGGCAGGTGCTGATCATTGGGCACATCAATAGCAGGGTCCTCTTCACACGTTCATTGGAAGTTATCCCAACCAAACAGACAGTTCAATTACAAGCACAGGTATATACCAGCTATCCACTACTGTGTCTAAGTAAAAAGAACTATACAGCAGAGTCATTCTGACACTACACATATAACATTCACTACACATATAACATTCACTACACATATAACATTCACTACACATATAACATTCATCTTAATACTTGCGAAAAGCCAATATCATAACATGTATCTATAACAATGGCAAAGGTCAGCAGTGGCCAGACTCACACCCCCCAGGCTGTGACCATCAGAGCCTCTGTCTGCAGGGAGCACCCCAAGTGTCCCACCTGCCCCACACCCTGAGCAGTTCTGCAGAGCCTCCCTCCCTCTCCCAGCACTGTCCCTGTGCAATTTTCCATCACACAGACCGTGCCATGCACTCGCTGACCTGTGTGCAGCACTGTGGGTGGAAATCTTTCCTTCTGGTGAGCTGGTCCCTCACAAATTTCCTGGATCTGTGACAGAGCCAGAATAATAAGAGTTCTTTCTTGTCTGTCTGCACCATTTTCCTCTTCCCCCTCTCCTTAGCTCCAGCCTAAATGGAGCAGAGGACGCTGCTGCTGTGGGGAATAAACTCCTCTTTCCCTGTGAAATGTGGAGACAGCAAAATGCTCCAGGTGTTCATTTTTCCAGCCCCCACAGAAGTCAGGCATTGTAAAGCCTGAGCAACAGACAGCATCTCCTGTTTGTTAGAACAAGGTGGTATTCTATTTTATCTTGTTTTTTTACCCTGTGTGGCTTTTCATCTAAAAGCAAAGGTCCATTTAAACTGAAAAGCTCTTGTGGCAGTATATCAGCTTTATCAAAAGTTCCACGGAGAGGAATAGTGAAAAAGACAGCAGAGCCCATCCTCCCCCCAGGCAGCAGGACCATGGGCTCAGGGCTCTTCCCTGGCACAGGAAGAGCAGCACAGCTTCCTGCTTTCCCTAATTGAGAGGGAAATCTGGAACTGGAGCTTCCCAGTGTGGGAACACACAGGTCAGAGAGGGAAGCAGACTTAATTAGCATAGCTGGGTTGATAACTAAGATGCCTTGGCAAGAACAAACAGAGTTTGGAGATTACAGAAGGTGGGATTAGATTTGCTTAGGGGAAAGAAGAAAGTGAATCAAACTGCTCCAAACAAGATATGTTGTAAAATGTATGAGTTTGTCTGTATCATGTTTCACCTAATTATTGTAGTGGAAATTGTTAACCTTCCTGAGATGGTATATAAGCTTTTGGAAAATCTCAGTAAAATCAAATTCTGATCATTGGAATGCTGGATGCACAACCTTAGTGTCAGACACCTCAGAACATTCCTTGGTGCAGGATTCTCTCAAAGACTTTCCATGGTCCTAGTTCTAGCTTCAACTTTTTTTTTTTTTTGCAAGGAGCAAAAATAATTTTGCTGCCAGCTTTAGTGTTGTGTCTCATCAGGAAGAGATTCAAAAGAGTAATACTCTAAACCCTGATTTTTTCCCTTTTGTGCCTTTTTTTCCCCCAAAAATAAACATCACAGAAGACCCTGTTCGAACCTTTATATAGAACCTGGATTACTATTCTGATTTTAAGAGGCAGTGAATCAATGGTTAACATTGCACATGAGCCATCATCATCTTAAACTCAAGGGTGTGTGTCTCTACATCCCATTTTCCATCAGCCACCAGTAGCTGGCTGATCTTATTTCAATGCCTGATTATAAAAACACAAAAGTAGCACATTTCTTAGCTGGATTGACATATTGCTATTTATGGCTTTTTAAGCCATGTATATTCATGAGCTTCTGAAATGGTGTGTCCAATTTCAGAACGTCTTCAATGTCCAAATCTCATGAATTATAAAGTATATGTTTTAATATACATGCTTATTAACATACAGAAGAAAAATTACAAGTAATAGTATGACTAATTTCCTGTGGGAACTGATAAATTGCCTGCATATTTATTTCTTCTGGAAAACTCAGACTTCTTGGTTTCATAATTCCCAGGCAGAATATTTATACCCTTGACAAATAAGGCAAAACACATTTGGCACTTGTAAAACTCATTTACTTGCCATTTTGAGAAAGTTGTCTCCATTAACAGAAAAATGCCTTTTTTTTCAGCAAACAAGGTAACTGACCTGGCAGTTAAAAAGGAAAAAAAATCTCCTTGCTATTAATAAATCTATATTTTTATATATTTTAAGACTGATTTATAGGCTTCACTGTCATACACCTTTGCTCAAATACATTTTGAACTCAAGCCTTCAATGGTGTTATTTAATTAGGAGAAATAGACAAATATTTTCCAATACCTCACTGTTCTCTTTGCTTAAACTTTACTGGACTTATTTATCATGCACTTGAAAATAATTGTGATATATAAGCATTTTAAATGCTGTATAATAATTAAGGAATCACAGTGTGTGCTGGCTAATTTTTTTATTCTAAAAGAGCAAAACTATGTCCTTTCTATTTATCTAAATACCACTCAGGTGGTGTTTGTTTCTGGGTAGAGTTTCCAGCATCTCATAAGGGGTAAAGTCACACTTCAACCACAGTAAATTCAGTTTAAAATTCATTCAGCCATGAGAGACAAACCCCATGGGAAGGGGTTGTTAGTTCCAGGACTACTTGTTTGAAAATTAATTGAAAAATTTGCTGGTGATTAAAGGATGAAAGTGGGGCAAAAATTGGGGGATGGACCCACAGCACAAGAGAGAAGGGCACGGGAGCCCTGGGGAGTGAGGCAGGGCAGTGCCTGGGAGGTCTGGGAGGACGTGATGTGGAGCTGAGCTTTGGGAATCCAGCTGGGAATGAGAGGATGGAAAACGGATGGAACCTTTCAGTGTCTGAAGAAAATAGAATATAACCAGGGGGAGAATTGTTAGGGAGCATTAAAGTGGTAAGAGCCTCATATGAGTGGCAGGTGAAGATTTGCTTTTTTTCCTTCTAAATATGTAGCTGGATGGTTTAAAAAAAAAAAAAAAAAAAAGCTTCCAAAGTCACTGTTGCCTATTTTGCAGACTGGGGGTTAAAAGTGTTTTAAGCAAGAATGTTCTCAAGTACTTGTGGTAATTGTCACGGTGCAGAGACTGCTCCTGTGAGCCTCCAGCCCCACCTCTAAATTATCGGCCAAAACACCTTAAGAACATTAATAATCCTAATTTTTTTAAGATATTTGGGTAAGAAGGGAGTTCTAGTAAATACAGATTTTGATAAACTGCTAAGACCAACTCTCATTCCAATTCCAGTAGGAAATATATACCTGTTTCTCTGCTTAAATGGAGCTGTTAAGGCATTTTTACGTGTTATGATATATACACATAAGTTTCAGGCAATTTGACTTAAAAACTTCCAGGTAAGAGAAATCTGTGCAGCATTTCCTTGTCAAAACTTGGACTGGTTGTGGTATGGAAAGGAATCCAGGTAAAAACAGATTAGCTATCACTGTACTGGGCAACAAAGAGTGGTTGAGTTTGTTTACTATTCACTGCTGCACTGACACCTCAATTGTGCTCTTCTAATTAATAGCAGTGTAATGGTTAGGGATCCACACAGTAATAAAGCTGCTTACGGGATGGCTGCTATAAAAAAATAGAAATAAATCCTGGAGTGAGTTGTACAGTTATTTAATTGTCTCTAAATTAGATGTGGGCAAAATAACACTTAAAGCAGGCATTAAACCTTGCACCCAGCCTGCAACCAGAGGGAGTTTTGGTTGTCACACCAAGATAAGCTTGGTGGTCCCATGGATGTAGCTGGAAGTCTTTGGTATTTTACTCCAGAACCCTCCAGATCCTGCCCCAGAGAAGATGAGCTGTTGTTGCTGTGTTCACTGGAAGCTGGGTGAGCATCAGGGGCAGCCACTCCTCCAGGGAGAGCAGAAAGCACTCTGGATCTTACAAGTGATACATTCCATTCAGGTTTTATTGCTTTTTTCCAAATACACACTCGTCCTACCTCTGGCATTTACAGCAAATCTCTTCAAAGGAGGAAACTCTTTTGCCTGATGTGGCATGCCTCAAAGAAAACACAAACTATCTCTACTTTTTTCTTCTAGTTGCATACAAATTGTAATTTGCATACTGCCATGCCAATCAACATTTTTAAAAGGAGATTTGATTTAAACACTGCATCCCTAAATCATGTGTCTACACAGGCCTACACATCCATGCTTTCAATGAAATTAATAGCTGTCAAAAGAACAAAACATGTATTATCTGTTCCTCACACTGACTTGAGCAATAATGAGTACTGGTACAAAGAGAGACTCCAGAAGATATGTCAGACATCAGATCTTTTGGTTTTTTGGTTTTCTTTTTCATCACATCAGGAGCACTGAATATGAATTAAAACTTGGTATTGTGTGTGGAGAGAATGAAAAGTCTTGCAGAATTAAAGTAGTTTATTTCAATTTATATTTGTTTCCATAATTCTGGGAGAACATAAGGGTACAGGGGAGAATTTTCTTGTCATGAGATGAAGTTTTATATGAAAACAAAATATGTTTGAAATTGTCAGAAATATCCAGCCATGAAAGATAATTTTAAATATGTGGGTTGTAACTTTCAACACAACTTCTCCAATTTCTATTGCAGAAAATAATTTTCCCAGGATATCAAGGGGTGGTGTGCCACCACCTTTGCTGATCCCTTCCCCTGATCCATAGAGCCATGAGCTCATCTGGAGCTTTCCTTTGTGAAGTTCTTGATGCTTTAAGTTTTATCTCTCGTGTGTTTCAGGCTCTGTGCTGCCCAGGGTGCAGCTCTGAGCTCACACTCAGGGTCACTCAGCTCTGTGCACACAGCAGGGACACAAAACAAATCCTTTCCTGCTGCACTCCAAGGACAATGGGTACAAGTGTTCAGCCCAAAAGCACAAACAAGGGGGGGCTGAAGGGAGAAAACAAGAAGGGTGGGACTGCATCACCTGCAGCTGGAATTGGACAATGAAACCCCAATATGGAAATGGACCAAAACTTATAAAAGTGTGAGACCTCGTGACCAGGTGTCCATTTTGTGTCCATTTTGTGACCATTTTGTGTCCATTTTGTGTCCATTCTGTGACCATTTTGTGTCCATTTTGTGTCCATTCTGTGATCATTTTGTGTCCATTTTGTGTCCATTTTGGGTCCCCCTTGGGTGTAGCCCTGGCCAGGCTCTTGTCCTGCCCAAGGTGTACCCTAAAGGCCTTTTAATAAATATCTCCTTTATTCTCTGGCTCTGCCCAGGCTCTGTTCCAGCTCAGCCTTCCCAAGCCACCATTCTCAGTGAGGTTTCCAATTCCTGCCTGACTTCTGTCTGCAGTTATTGCTGAGCAGTCTTGTCCTGGGTTATGGGACACTAAACAAGACTCTGTTGCAGATCAGATAATTTCTCTCAGCTTTGAGTTCAGCTTCAGTAGTGCCATCTTCTTTCTGTTCTAATTTTCTCAACCCCTCAGAGCTTTAATTCAGCTGCTACAGGTGTTTCCCTTTTTTTCCTCTTATCAGATCAGTTTCAAATATAAATGCTGCTGCCATATTTGATGCTATCACAAATTTCTTTATGGATTTCTTTTTAGTAGTTTATCTTTTTTTTTTTTTTTTTTTTTTTTTTTTCTGAAATCCCTGGAGAGTTTGAAGTCAGTACAAAGATAAATTATTTGGGGCACCCAGGCTTGAATTGCATTGAACAGATATAAAACCCTGTTCCATTTTGGGGGAAAAAAATTACGTTTACAGCTAACCAGGATACTTATTCATAATGCTGAAACCAGACAAGAGCAAAATTAAGCCACTTATATTCTGTCTCTCATGTCTGTGTGCCATGGTTTATTTTTAAAGGGGTAACTCTCTTTAACTGAGAGCACCAATGCCTGAATGCCTGAAGCTCTGCCTGGAAAGTAACAGCAAATCTGCTTGATGGTGTGTTATTTTCATGTCCATTAACTCCTTTGTTTCATTCACTTCCTTTCTGTTTTTTCAACATGTTTTCCAAACACTCAGCTAAGTCACAGAATCATGGAATTCTTTAGCTGGGGAAGATCTCTGAGATCATCTGGTCCAGCCATAACCTCAGCACTACCACGTGTCACATGTACTGCAGAATCACCTGTCATAAAAAATTATTGCTCTTAATAACCTCCAGAAGAGTTATTTTTCTTTTCCCTCCCTCCCTTCTGACATTCACTCTACTTCTTTTTAAATTGCAGTCATACATTGTGCAACTGTTCCATCTTTATAAAATATCTTTTTTTCAGGCTGGTTTTATTTGTCTATCATTCATCTCTGGATATTAATCATTCCTTAAAAATTACTTCCATTTTTAGTGCTGGGTGTAGACATGATGTTAATGTCTTCTGTACCTTTTTTATCATCTGGGAACATTTACAGTCATTAAATATTTCTAGAGGGAATAGAATTAAGACCATATTGCCAATTAAATAAATAAAAACTTCCAAAAAACCTTGAAAACATAGATTTCCATTAACTTTTGTGTTAAGATCTTAAGATCTTTTTTCCTTCAGAAAATATACTCTCAAAGCTACATGGAAGATCATTGCCTGCCATTGAAATCATCACAGAGCCAGCATTTATTTCAGCCAGTATCTGGAGCTGTCTCCTGTTTCCATCAAGCTGGTGAGTGGATTAAAAATCACTGGGATGCAGAGAGGAGCACAGAAGGGGCTCAGGAAGGACACACCTGCCTTCCACCCAAAATTTTCTTCTGATTTATTCTCAGGCAGAGGAGAAATATTTTAAACAAGTCTCAGTCCTAGAAAGACCTTGTCAGTTGTGTAATATCAGTGTCCTCAGTACAGTGATGATAATCATGTGCACAACTCCTACATTTACATGCCAGAAGCCACCTAAAAGATGACAGATATAACTTTATTGCAGTAAGATATTTTCCTTATATGATGAATTGCATTCCCTTTTTCCTCCAATTCTCATTTTTTGTCCTTTCTAAACTTCAATGGACCAAACTGTCAGTGGTTTCCCGGAACATATTTCTCATGTTTCTGCTTAAATCTTCTTCTTTTTTATTTTTATCTTTCTGAGATGAACTGATATGAGTGGATGCTGTGAACTTGCATTTCTATTGTTGTGAAATAACAATATTGTTATTATTGTGTTGTTTCTTATAATGACAGCATTGGTGAGGATTGGGCAGGCACAGTGAAACACAAGAGAGATGCATGGAGAGGGGTTCATACTCACTGGACACCCTGGGACAAACCACTGAATATCTCTGAGTGTGGTAAATTTGGCTTTATTTTTCTGCCAAATCTCAAATCATTGACTAAATGTCTGTGAGAAATATATTTGTACAGTTGTTTGTCTGCTCCTGGAAATGTAACTCTTTAAAACAACATGAGCTCATCTATCCTGTTCTAATTTTCTCGGCTTAATATTTTTATTTTTGATGCAAATCCTTTTATTTTTTTATGTTTTCCTTAATTTTCCCCTACTGATAGATTTTCTCAAAACTAAGAAAAAATGTGCCATCATTTCTTTGCCTTTTTTTTTTTTTGTAACCTCTGTAGTGTGTAATAGCGATTTATCAAACACAGCTAATTTTATTTTTTCTCCTCATTTGGCTCGTAATTTGCCTAGGTATATTGTCAAGTCAGTTCAGTGTTCAGCAGCCAATGTAAATGCAGAGATTTATGACAATTTGGGTGAAGCTTCGATGTCACTGTGTGCAATATTTCACATTTCATTTTGGCACAGCGGGGCTGAAATATTCTCCAGAGCACCTTGCAGTTGTTTATTGTTTGCTTGTTTTTAGAAAGACATGAACACCAAGGAGGCAACAACAAGGAGAGAAATGAACTTGCCTTGGTTCAGATGTCTGTGCGCCTTGAACCGATCCTGTGTGTGTGAGGCGCTTTATTTTATTTTTAATAACACACTGAAAGAAAAGAGAGAATGTGTTTTTAGATGCTCTCAGAGGTTCTGAATTTGCAGGAGGGGGCATTTTCCCCCTTGCTGCTCCTCCATGTGCTCTGTGGTTAATGCAGACATGAGCTGTGCATCAGCATCAGGGGGAAGAGTTTCAGGGCAGGGGCTGAGGCACAGAGAGGAGAGGATGGTGAGGAGACAGTGACCAGAGCTGGGACAGGCTGCTGAGGAACCTGCCCAGGAAACACCTCAGCTGCTCTGCAGTGCTCAGAATCACAGAGCAGGCACATCATCAGAAGGCTGTGGAAGGGCCACTGCTGCCCTTATCTGCCCTAAGGCAGATGTGCATTGATATTTCTTTGTAGGCAGAAAAATTCTGCAGACTTTAAAATGCAGAGCGAGTATGCACTGTAGAAAAGTGAGTAAAATGACTGAAGTTGGGGAGAAACAAGAGAAACTGCTTTGGTCAGAGAGGTGAGCAAATGGGAGTTGAAAATGCACTGCAGAAATGTTAGGAAGTGTGTGTTTTTACTAACTGTCAGGAAGATTTGAAATTCTTCATTTTTTGCCACTTGTATTTTTTTCCGCACTATTTGGAACTCCCTGAAAACATGAAATGGCAGTGCCAACTTTCCAGGAGTGACTGCAGTGACTTCTTTCCTCAATAACCTAAACCATCCCTCTTTTTGTTTAAAACTGTTACCCCTTGTGCTATTGCAGTCCTCCTCAGCAGGGCTGTTCCCAGCCTGTGCTGACCCACGCCTTGGCACAGCCAAGGACTGCACTCCTTTATCCACCTGGCACCTGAAGGCTGAGGTCACAGGTGAACACAACATTTTCTGCTGCTCATCTTCTTCCAGTGTCACAAATTCTGGCACAGTGGCCGGGAATCAGGGCTGGTAAGGAGGGAGAAGTTGGAATCCAGAAGGATTTTACCACGCTTTAGGCTATAGCTGTGGGAGTCCCTGGAGGCACATAAAGAGACAGAGGTGTCCCTGTATCCAGCTCTCACCTGGAGGGAGCCTTGGGAAACCCTGCAGGAAATAATAAAGCCATAATCCAAGGCATAGATTTTAATCTGGATAGTTAGGACAATCAGACCCCTCCTAAAACAGACACCTGGCACATACCTTTTATCATTATTAACAGGTTCTTAACTTCCAATCATGAGGTGATATTTTGATAGGAAAGCAGAAAAGAAAATTATTGTTCCTTTTACCATTGAACAGCATTTTGCACATCTCACTCCATTTAAAGAAAAGAGGGCAAGAATCAGCATTGTCATTTCCAAATGGGAAAGCCAAGGCACAAAAAAGTGAAACAGCTTGTCCTAGTTTGGACAGAAATCTCAGTGTTCCCAAGTGATCATTAAGAAGGATCCATCCTATTCTTGGCTAATGAGGACAAAATATAAGTTGTGGCTGAGACAGACACACTCTGTAAAAAGGAAATGCTCACTAGATATCAAACCATGTTCCTGAATCAGTAGTGTGACAGAACAAAGCCAAGTAAAGAAATCCTTGATTGGAGGATATTAGTTAAATTAGAAGTACACATTGCTTTCAATAAGTCATGATTGGGATATGTTAGGGGAAAAAAAAATGCAGTCAGTTTATAATTGTCCTGATCTAACCTTTCAAACTTAAGGTTATGCACCAGTCTAGACAGATTTATAGTAAGTTTGTTTAATTAATGTGGAGCTTTTTCTTTTTTTTAAGTAACTCAGTGTTCTCCATATCTTATCTTGGTGGAATTAGTGGAGGATTCTATTAAGCCATGACTTTGCTAATGTAATTTGATGGTTCAACATCTCAGTGTGCCTAGTTTTCACTATTTGTTCTGCTTCAACATTTGACATGATCACTCAGATCTTAGAATTCTAATTATGCAGTAAAGAAAAAGACTTCAATATTTCAAGTCCTCACAGAAAAAGCCAGTGAGTGTGTAATTAAGAACAACAAAAAAGGTCGACCTACTTTTTCCATTTAGTCTAAACTTCTAATTGATCCATCTTTATTTCTTTCTATTGATCTATTTATCTGCTTATCCAGTCTGTCACTAATAATCTTGACCTTATTTTGTGTTGATTGATCATTTAAACTAATTTCCAGCCTGAATGATGGTAATTTAATAATGTGAGCCAATTAGAAGTTAAATAGAATCAATAAACCATTCTGTGGCATCAGCAGGAGGAACATTGGAGTACCAGTGTCTCATTAGACCTTTCAGCATTTTGTATGAATATCTTTAGGGCTGAAGTAAAATGAAGATACTACTGAAACTGGAAAATACTTCATGACATGTTGTTATTTTCCAGTTATCAACTTTTTAGTTCAGAAAATAAAAGCCAGGAATGGCTGTTATTTGTTCATCCTCAGCAGGCACTCTCCATCTAATCAACATCAGCTATGGGGAAAGAAGTGTTTGTGCTCTCACTCCTGCTTTCATCATAGCTCTGATGTTTGTTTTCCAGCTGTTTTGCCTTTCACATGTATTTTAAGAAGTAAAAGAAAGAGCCTGATGTCTTCGGAGCCAGCCATGCCACAACTCAGATCCGTGTAATCCATGGAGAAACCACCCTTTGCTGAGTGATTGAAATATTTTTCCCAGGAAAAGAAAAGTTATGAAAAATCAGTGTTTCTGGTGCTGGGAATATCAGAGGGAGAGTTGTTTGGAAGGGAATAAGAAGGCTGATTGATGATCACTGCACATAAACAAATGTTTCCTTCTGGATTTCCTCCATCATGACTTCATCCCACAAGTACTTACAAATATTGGATCCACAAAACCAAATGGAGTTGATCCCATGCCCTCAGCTTGCTCACTTGCCTTCATAAGATTTTGGCTTTCAAATGTCTTGATAGTTCTCTTGTCCAACATCCTTTGCCAACCTCTGGTTCCTCCAGTGAATGTAAAAGCAAATTAGATACTCAGAAAGCACTTTTGTATCCTGAACGGATCAAGATTTTGAGGCACTTTGCAGATATTTTTAAGAATATTCTCCTAAGGAGCAACAATTTAATAGCCAGCTGTGGTCACAAAGGCAAACAGGACTGGGCTGCATGAAGGGATGAGAGAGAATAGAGGAATGTTACATGGTACAGAACCAGATGATATTTCCTCACTTTATTGCACAAAGTATTTTTTTTTTTTATCTGTTATAAACCAAACTCCTAAGTTGTGTCAAGAGGCAATAAACAGTCCATTGACACTGTTAGTGGAAGAGTGGGAAGAATGTCCATAAAAGTAGGACAGGGTGGCAAGGAGGGTTTGATCTGGTACCAAAAACCTTGTGGGAGAATGCAATTAACAACACCATCCTGTCCTCCTTCTCTAGTCCGATGAAAAAGGAGAGAGCTTTTTAAACAAAAGCAATAAATTTTCCTCTTTCTCTGCCACCCCATCTGTGCAGTTTAGCAGCTGAAGAAGAAACCTAATTTGTTCATGAGTTGTCGTTCTTGTGCCAGAACCCTGTGTGCTGTTGATGCCCTGTGACCAAACGAGAACCTTCTGTCCCTCGGGTTTGGTCTGAAGGAAATTAGGCAGTACCCAGCAGTATTTGACATTCTCTCCTCAAGCCCCTAGACTGATAGTTGTGCAATATTTATCCCTTGTGAAAATTGGTTTTCCTGGTGTTCTAAGGTATTGCCACACAGGCTTTGGAGGAAAAGAAAACATTAAAAAGCAACAGCAACAATCCAGGCTGATTAACAAAGTCATTGCTGAGAAACGGTGACATCAAGGAGATCCGGGATTGAAGAGACAAATTTTCATGGCCAAAAATTCCAAATTAGCTACATCTATAAACAATGGGGCAGTCTGTATCTACCCTTTGAGGGAAGAGCCCCAGTCAGAGGCAGTTTTCTGAGGCTCTTCCACAGCCAGCTGAGTTTACTTTGGCACACACAAAAGTTGGTCCACAATTCTTGCAGTATCACATAATAATCAACCCTCCTGCAAAGCACTCCAGAGTCAAAGAAATAAAAGAGGTTAGAGAGGAGGAAAGGGGGACAGAAATGGAGGTTGAGGAGGGAATAAAATGTCTAAAAATGGGAAAATGCAGCAAAAGAGTAACAGTGACCAGATGGTGGTTCCCTTGCATTGGAATGAGGAAAGAGAAAGAGGAACTTTGACCTCTGTTGCAAAGATACAGCACTTTTTCCTGTGTTGTTTTGGTTGGGGGTTTTTTGGGAGGGGGTTTGTTTGGTTTTTCAGTTTTATTCACAACCTGTTCCACAAATTGAAAGTGAATGCAGCCCAAAATGAAACCTCCATTCACAGGTCTATAATTCATCTCTTTTCAGTCATTTTGCCAAGCTCTAAAAGCTAGATCAATGGGATAGATTTCCTTTAAGAGCAAATGAGGGTTGTCCATGTCCCTTCCTCCAGAATCTGGTACTATTTTGATTTTATTTCCATATAGGCTTCTCTTTGCTTTATTTCTAAGCCTTGTTGTGAGTAGATTTGCAAACAGTGAAATAAAATGTCTGGAGATTCATTTAATGGAATTCCATTCATGAATGATGAAAGGCATTGGGTGCAAGTCTCGTAATCAGTGGAGTTTATTTATAATATCCAACAGTTCTTCCAAACATTCCTTTCTAAAAAGTTTTTTTTTCTGACCAGGATTTATGTTTATATTTAAAAAATGCATTGATTTAATTTCATGTTGTTACTGTTCCATAATTCTCTTTTTTGTCTTTTGTGTTGAATTTTAGTTTTCTCTACCTTATGCCTAAAAGAAAATCGTACTTATTTAACTGGCAGCTCTTCAGAGCCTAGAGACTAAATTGCCTTGGAAACTAGAAGTTTATGTAAGGATAATGGATTTCAGTTATTTGACAACTCAGCAATCTAATGAAATAATGACTGATATAGTTTCTGATTACGCCTAAATTTATGATTGGTTAAAATTTCATTTTACAAGACTAACTTAATGATTAAATATCAAATTAGCTGTAGATTTTCCTATTTTGATTTGTTCACCATCCCATAGATCCTGATAATAAAGCAAAAATCATTGCGAGAACTTGTTTAAAAATTAAAAGAAAATTACATATTGAAATCCAACCCTGAATTTTGCATGGGACATGTTTAAACTGGGTTATAAAATATTGCATATTTAATCTCTCAGGGAAGAAGCTGCCAGTGATTGCACCCAGGTTGTTCAAGCTCAGCATTCATAGATGATGCAAAAGCATCTGGAAAATATTATACCCTGGGTATAATATTAATTAATTAATAGATAATATAAATTATATAGAAATATATCAATATAATAGTATTTATATGTTTAATAATTATAATTGTATGTTAAAATATTAAAATATTAATATTAAAATATGAATTAATATAAAATATTATACCCTGGCAGTCACAAGGGTAATAGAACAGCACAGAGCACGGGCACTGGTACCAGGTTTGTGTGGAAATTCAGCTGCTGCTCTGGGAATCAGAGCCCTGTGCAGGACCTGCAGGGCTTCCCCAGCCCCTCATGCTGGGCTGCAGCTCTGGGCATCAGAGAAATTCATTTTCCCTCCTGCAAGGGGCAGGAACTCCTCTTGGCAGCCGTGGTGAGGAGGAGCACACCGGGCTGTTTCCTGCTGCAAGATGCAATTCCTGCATGGCTGTGGGAGAGTGAGGGGAGTCAGGATGGCAATGAGAGATCTCTGGGGTCCAGGGCAGCTCCTGAAACCTGCATTTATTGCAGAGGTCCTGGGTACAAGAGCTTTGCTTCAGCTGCCAGCCACAGCTAAAAGTGTGCCCAAGAGAGAGCTGAGTTCCTGTTACAATAAGATTGCAATAATTATTAATACAATAATTATTAATACAATAATTATATCTCTTTCTGTGCTGAATATTCTAATTTTCACTAACCAACCAGTACAAGACACAAATCCTATAGAATTCACATACAGCCTATAAGAATTACTACGTTACCATGCTGTGTCACATTTTAACCCTAAAAACAACTTTCTAAACCCTTTTTTCTTCTCTGCCACATTGGCAGGGTCCCTCTGACTTTGGACCCTTGGCATCTCTTTATCTGCTGAGGGTGTTGTTCAGTCAGAAGGGATTCTCCTTCAGCTGCTGAACATTGTCTTTTCCAGTTGTTCAGTCACTCACAGCTCAGTATCCTACAGCTCAAAGCTTGCTGTCATTTCTACCTCAATTATAAGTTTCATATTTTCAAAATATTTTACCATTCAATCATATTTATAAGGCTCTCCTGTTCCCTCTTCCCCAACACATGGTAACCAGAGAAAGGAGCAAGAGGACTGAGAATTTAGCACACTGAGCTGGGAATCTTGGGAGGGGGGAGTCAGGGAAAGAGCAAACCCCGTTCTTTCTAATTATTCTGTCTAAACAAACAGGCAGTTCCTAGGCCAGTTGGGGGATTTTTGTATCACCCGTGTGCCAGTTGATCTTGTGTTATTTGGCCAAGCCAGGAGTTTCTTTGAAAGGAGTACCTGTGATGGAAGGCAGAGTTTGTGCCCAGGTGTGACGGCAGCTTTGCATTTGAAAGTTTTCCACCACACTTACACAGTTTTAAAATTCATTGGCCCTGCTGTGGTTCACTTCCTCCAAGAACTATCACCAAAAATATTTGTGCAGTGATAGTACTTCTAGATTTATGCTTTCAACATGCACTTCATCACCTCAGGATTACACAGGGATCAAAACAAATTTCAGGTGAAATTATAATGAAATTATAAAAACTACATTTTCTGATTTGGATAAGCTTTCCTCGTTGCTGTCTATTCCTTGCAACTCTTTCCCCTACTACAAATTCAAACATATGTGGTATTTTATTTTGTTTTCTGTATGACAATATGTTACTAATTATGTTGGAAGTTTTGATTAAAAGGTGAGTAGTTTGGGCAACAGAAAATGTCTTGAAAAGTACCACATTAATTCACACAGCATCCACACAATGGGACTGCTTTCCAATATCAATTCTGTGCAGTTTTTCTCATATCCATTCACAGACATCACTCCTTCTTAGTTTTAAAACCTGACCCCAGGATCTGTCAGCCTTTTTATCTCACTAATGCTGTTGGGCAGAGGTTTTTATCTTTGCAATCATAAAGTGCACTGTTGTGGTGATGCTGATTTCTAAGCATTAAGAGACCCTCACTTATTGAAGTGGACACCAGGACATGTGGGTTTTATATTCTGTTATAAATCAAAGGCCTGGGCGTGTTTCATTCAAACTTCACCAAAAATGTTGCTTTTCCACAGAAATGAACATTTTTTATTTAAAAAGAAAGGAGTTGATATGTAGAATTTCAAGCAGGGACTTGCAAGTTTTGCTCACAAATGGCTGCTTAAACATAAGAAATCAGGTTAGGGATGCTACAAAATTCTACAAAATGCTACAAAATCAGGTACCTAAGCACTAGAATAATGCCTAAATGGAATGCAACCTCTCAAAGAAGGACTTTCTTTGCAAACCTTTTGCTGGCTGTGTAGGACCTTTGGGAGCATCTTGGAAGCCCTGGCTCAAAGCACATGGAAGAAAAGGTAAATTGTATTATTCAGGTTTGCTATACTGCCTATCCTTTTCAATGGAGTTGAAGATGGCAACAGCACAGACAAGATAAAGAAAAGTTCTTAACAAATTCCCTTGTCAATACAATTTCCTTGGTTAAAATTCAGAATGATAAATTGTGTGGGGGAGCATAACTTAGATGCCCTGTCAGCTGAACCCCACCTGGGCTGTCTGCACGCCAGCTGGAGTGAAAATTAAACTTTAATTTATCACTGACTGCAAAGGAAACCTCTGGTTCTCCGTTACCCAAATTATATCTTATTTGGGTTATTCCATGCACTTATCACTTGGAGGTCACCAACAGAGCAGTAATGAAGCAACACACCAGAACTCAAGGTAACATGCCAAAAATAGTCTGACCTTCCACTCAGGTCAGACTGATGGTGAGGAGAGATCTCCCTGTGTGTTGTTCCTTTGCTGCTGTAGGAAGCACAGCCATTCAGAGGAAGACTGTATTCAAGAACAAACAGCATCATTAGGTGAAATTAAAGGGCTATTAAAAACTAGGAAGGCAAGCTGGACTTCCTTGTTGCAGTTGACTTAGGCAGTTGTGGTAGGCTTCAAGTTTTTTGCTGAAAACTGCCTGATCTCCCCTCCTTCAGCAGAGAAGCTGAGTTGGGTGAATGCACTGAATGCAAATGTCTCCAGGCTTTTGGGGTTAAATCAGCCATTAGCACTGCCCTGTATTGTATCCGTTTAACATTTATCCACTCAGGAAGGGAATACTTTCTTAGCCTAGCAATAGGGGTTTGTATTTTCCTTTTGACACCCTCAAATACAGACAATAACCCCCTAATGAGAGTTGAGGGGTTTGTGTTGTGTTTTTGCATTTGAGGCCTTCTGAGGGAAGAGATTTGGGTGGGAAAGCGTGACTGGTGATGGGTGATTGTTGTTCCTTTCTTGAAATTTTGCTGGAAGACTGGAAAGGCAAACATCTGCTAAAGGCTGCCACATTCCTCAAACAGCTACCTCCTGTGCTGAGGGGAGAACTGCTACCCCACACAAATGAAGAGCACAATGCTACTTAAAATATAAATTTATGCAAGCTATGTCCTTTAGCTTCAACTGTGTGCTGGAATGAGTCAGGCAGTGCAGAATAAGGTTTCAAGGAAGTTAAAACACCAGAGCACGTGGCAGGACCTAATTCATGATGATGAACTGGGGTGCTACATTCCACGTGAAATACGAATTCTCTTGGGGACACAGCTGGACCCTTTATGGACCACAGGCTTGAACCAGAGACTGGCAGATTAAAATAGCCTTGCTAATAGTCCTCTTCTTGTAGAAATAGTCACTGGAGGTGCTTTGCATTGCCCCAGGTGTCTGCCTGGATCTGGATATTCCCCATGTGAATTTTAGGAGGAAGCAGAACAGGCAAACCGCACTCCTTGCCACAGATTGTCCTTTCAGCTGTCAGCACACCAAGCCTTCTGGGCAGTTGTTATGAAGCACAGGCAATTCCCACAGTGTCTCAGTGGCCCTTTTGCCAGAGAGGGTTAAAACCATCTCTTTCACAGGAACATACTGAGGGATGTTCCGAGAAACATATTGCAGACCAGACAAACAAGGAAGAAATATCAGATGAGCAAAGATTTAAAAAATCCCAAAGCCCTACACTCAGCTATATCACTAAAGATAGAGAAGCATAAGATTGCCGTTTCATAAACTTTCTAATTCTCTTAGGAAGAGTGCTGGAAGCTTCTCCTCTGGAGTTGCCTTTGTGGTGACATCTGTAACAAAACAAAAATAAAGCTTCGGTTCTCCCTGAAGTACTTGTAGGTTAAAGCTATAGCTCTCCCTCCCCAAATCTGATGAATAGAGAAAACAGCAGTATTCTCGACTTCCTTAGGGTTTATAGACACAATGATTCACCCTTCCAGCCGCTGGTAGTTGTGTGATAATTGAAGATAAATCTGAGATTCTGTGGAACAGTGAAGAAGCAAATACTCTTGAGCATCTTTTGTAACAGATTTTTTTTCCCCCCAGAGTATTTTGTTCTCATCAAATGCAGATTTAGATGTTTGTGTCAGAGATCACAATCTGTATGCTGTTTATTTTAGGGAGAAGCCTTATAACAATCTCCTCTTTGTAAAAACTCAGAAGCAGTAGATGAGAAAGTGCATGGTTATTATCCCTGGTTGTATCTACCCACACTTTGCAAAGTGAGATTTCTCGTTTTACTACAGGTCATACAACTCTTCTCCTGCATTTTTTTCATCCCCATGAAGTGCTGACACCTCCAGCAATTCACCTCATGCTTCACAGCAGTGGCAGATGCAGCCTCAGTGGAAGGTGGGGAGGCTTGGTGGTGGAGTGAGTGTGAAAATGACTGTGTTACATGAATGTGGCTTCTGTGGTGACAGCCCCCAGCTGTCCCTCCCCACTCCCAGCCCCACTCCCATCATCCCTCCCAATTTTGTCTGCTGGAGTAGCCAGCACAGTGCTAATTACCTTGAGCCAAACCTGTATCAGGTACCTAAGCACTAGAATACTTGTATTTACAAAAGTGAAAGTAATTAGGCAAACCCTCTAAAGGTTTTGACTCAAATTTGCTAATTATTTCTGCTGATGTCTCTTTTATAAAGTTTTCTTGGGGGCTTTTGTGGATATTATACTTCTAAATATCTAACTTATGTGCAGTGTGAGGATATGGTACATCAATCAATATGCTCTACCATGATTAATAACCCATTAATAACCATTCAGTGCCCAAGGTTGAGTAAACCCATTTTCCTATTTGTCTGGTTACGTGGCTGGGTCTCCAGGCTCTGTGCAATCTCTATTGACAGCACAGGTCTGACACTTGCAGAATAAAACAGCTTGAACTTTTCACTGTTCCAAATCAGTTTTCTCTATCAAAGGTGTGATTTTTAAAAGGGAATATATTCCTTTTTGCCTAATCCTGTTGCTCTCTGTGTAACGGATGGAAGCAATTGAAATATCCTGGTTTATCAGGATTGTCAGCTGAGGAGGAAACAAACACCCAAGAACTGTTATGTGAAAATGGTTCCCTGGGGAAATCGAGTCACACACTTTTTTTTTTTCCCCCTGCTCTGAGACAAATCCCCAAGTAATTTGTCCAGGTGGTTTTCTACAGTCAGCACAGCTCCTGACACGTGTTCCTTCCCCCCTAGGCAGGGGACACAGTAACTCATTACCACTGCAGGACTCTCCTCAGTGATTTAGTCAAGTTGCTGTCTGGCTCCCTGATTAATTCACACATCTCCCTCACAAACTCTTCCTTAATCAGGTGGCAGAGCTCTGGCTCGGCAGGTTCCCCCTCTCCGGCAGAATAATCCCTGGCTGTCTGCAGCATGCAGGGAAAGCTGCTGGGTCTGGACAAGCTGCTTGAAAAGTGACTTGGCTGCAGGACAGAGCCCAGCTGGCTCCATCTCCACGCTGCCTTCCAAGGCAGGAGATTGCCATGGGAGTGCAGACAGCCTCTTTCCAACCCTCTCTTTGCTTCTCTCACTGAGGAGCAAAAACACTTTCTCAAAGGCAGGCAGCAAAGCTGTCAAACAGAAAGGGAAAACAGGCCCCTGAGGTGGGAGAGAGGGCACCTCCCAGGCCATGATCAGTGGCCAAGGGCATATGTGCAAACCTACACGGGTTTAGGAGCAATTTGTACACAAATGACCACAAATGGCACCTTCTAGAAGCAGCCACTGGTCCTGGTGTGGCCACTCCACCTCAGAGTCATCAGCCCAGGAGCCCTCATGCCACTGCATCACTTCATGCACGACCACTTTGCCCTTCCCTGCATTCTTCTCCAGGCTGTTTTCAGCTTTTCCCTGGTTGTCAGTGGGTGTCTCAGCACATCTCTTTGAATTTTCTGTTCTTTATCCGCAGCCTTCTCCCTCATGGCCAATATCTATTTCATGGTAACAAGCAGAAAATGGATATATAGGTAAAAGAGCTAATTAGGAACTTTGAATGGAGTCTCTGAAGACCCAAGTTCTGTGTTTAGGTTTAAAAGAGGTTTTTGTCTCCTGAATATAAATCTGATATATATAAACTTTCATAGCATCTTAAATCAGAGCACAGAAAGAATCTGTTTCCTTGAAAAACAACAGAGTTCTTTTTAGCTCTTATAAATAGGGGATTGGGCATGATGACCCTAATTTCCAACCTCAATCATGCTGTAATATTTATACATCTGGGAAAGAAAATTCCCCTCTGAGGATCCCTTATCTTGTTACTGTGATAATCCTGACAAATTCATCTCTTCTGCTTCATGCATGTTGTAATTCTGTCTGAGGGAAGACAAATTAAAAAGTTCCTGTGTTTCACAAAACAAACAAACTGTGAGGTGGGACTGGGGATGCTGTAACACCAACAGAGTGCAGGGAGTGGATCTTGCACCAATTAATTACTTAATTTGGAAGGAGTCATTCTGACAGATCCTTGCAGATGTGAACATGCTGTGATGCAGACTCTCCGTATTTTTAATTTTTTAACTCCTCTTTTATATAAAATGTGCAAGAGGGAGCGGTTTGTTGTTTGGAAATGACCATTCCAGCAGGTAAATGTTTCCTCCTGCAGTGTAACAGTGTGTCTCAGAGAACCTTCTCAAAAACATTTGAACGGCAGTAAGGAACACAGGACTTTTATTCCTATTAAATTAATTATTTCTGTAAGGTAATCATTCTAGTTATGGGCTGGTATCCAGCCTTGTGAAAACCCACAAGTGAAAATCATTGTCTGGAATAAATGCTAGTTACATAAAGCATGAGAAATAGTAACAACTTCAATGTTACAACACAGTGACTGTAATTAAAGAACAACACTTAGTTATTTATGAATTTTTCAGTTCAATGTCTGATCCAAAAACTATGGGAACAATCCTTAGGAAGGGTTCCATCCATAAATATTTTTCTCAAAACCAAACTTGAGGTTTCCATTTATTGTTTTTTGAGGTTTTTTTAACTCAGTTTTTAATTGAAATATTTTCATATTGTAATTTAAATTATTCTAAAATTGAAGGTTGAAGTGCTCTATTTATAACATGCTAACAGAAATGATTGCAATTATCCAATGGCACCTCTCCATGGCTGTCATTTCTTTCACCATAATTGTCAGCAAATATTTTGTATGCAGCATGGAGCAGGATATTTAACATTTTTCTAAATTGTTCCCTCTCTTCCATGTATCTATTGGAGGAAGAATATCAGATTATAATCACTAATATGAGCCAGCCAAAAGATTGGGGTTTTGCTTACATTTACCCTGTGGTGTCACTTCCCACATTTCAACAACATCTCTAATGATAAGTGAGAAAACAAAATCTCTGCCACTTCAGAATAAAAATAGAAGTAAATGTAAAGCAATAGAGGCTTTTGTGGAAGACTGATTTGTGTGATTTATACTTTAATTGTAATAAAAGTAGATTAGAGAGGATGGGGGTGACACTGGGATTGCTTTCTCTTCAGAATTCTGCTATCTGGAGCATACAGAGAGTCACTTCTGAAATACTGTGGGGAAGAAAAAAAAAGAAAAATACAGCTGACTATAAAAGATTGTTCATATATTCTCTTTATAGTTATCCTCAGCATTTTCTTGAGCTCTGATTCTGAAAATAAGTCCCTTGGTGATGAGCAATTGCACTGTGCATC
>WAAE01007732.1:0-140124 GCA_013400495.1 Nicator chloris
AACATAAAAATATTTTTCTGGTCTTTAATGCATTTCAAACAGCTTGCTCATAAACACATCAGCCTTTCCCAAATACACCAGTAATGCATATGCATGATTTAATTTTAACTAAAACACGAAAATACAGGTGTTTAGATGGTATCAACATGTATAGTCTGCAAAGTAACAGGTATAGATAATAATTTTAAGGAAAAATTCAAAGGCTTCACATTACAGAGACAGAGTCTAAAAATGATTTCACATGTACTTAAAGATTAGACTTCAAAAAGAATGCATTTGAGACTAGGGAGTGAAAAAAAACCTTACCTGGACAACTTATGCAGAGTGACAACTAAAGCAGTGTATGGTTTGCTTAGCAGGTTAAAAAAAAAAAAAAAAAAAAAAAAAGAGTGGTCGGCTCCTTCCTCCAGATCAAAGGGTCTGGTACAGGCTTATTTTTTTTACTCTTCACAGAAATGAGCAAAGAGGAGAGGGAGAAACAAAGCCATATATAGAATCTTTAATTGTAAGACTTTTCATAGAAGGTAATGACTAACTCAGGTGTTTTAGAAGAGTTGGTTTTCTCATGATATTACATCATGTATTATTTATATCATGTTTACTTTGAAGCTACATCTTTGGCCTGAGGATCTTATGACATAATTCTAAGATGACAATAAATGAAGTGCCAGGGGAGCACAGAGAAGGAAAAGCAGGAAAAGAATATTAAGAAAAAGACAAAAACTTACTACCTACACTCATACCCCTCTCATATTCTCATACAGGTGGAGATGGGTACACAGGGATAGTGTTCTACGAAGGAATCAAGCACAAACTAAGACAGAGGCACTGCTGCAGTTGGTAAATCAATACTACAGAGAGAGTGATTAGCAACCCTAAGACTTTGGGATAATGAGCTACTCACAATGACACAAAAGGTCTCTGGACTCATCTCCCAATTAGTCCCATGCTTAAGGGAAAAAATGTCAAACAAAATGAATGCTAAGGATTACTGACTTTGAAAAACAGAGTTAATTAGGTAAGTATTTTGAATAAAATATATACAGACATCTTAAGTCAGTTTACCTTTCTATAACTTTATTCCAAGAAGTCTCACACACAATGTGGTACCACATACTTAAAGGAACCTAGATATGCCACTTTCTACATTTTATGCAATATTAGAGGGTTTATTATACATGAGAAATTTCCTAGCAAACCTGCTAGTTACCCCAGAATTGTACAAGACTGTATTTCATAATTTGCAATATATTTCTAGAGGATAAGCTCATCTTTTGTGCTTTAGCCTATTATCAATGATTTGCATAACTTCTTAAGCAACATTGCTAACAAGTCCTGTATTTAATATAGTTTCTTGACTGACATTAGTACTTCACAGATATGCAGCTTTCCAGTTTAATATGTCACCTAAATTTGTTTCAGTAGTATTAAGCAAAGGATAACTAACAATTAGAAATGGAAGGGAAAAGCAGCTCATTGAAAAAATACACAGTCTAAAGATAATAACCAAGAGGTTGGGGAATTGACTCAAGATGTGGAATACCTTTTTTCAAGGCCTCAGATGAGATTAGACCCAGTAAACAGAGAAGCCAGTTTGAACAAACTCTTCCATTATCAAAAGAGAACACATCAGAAAAGAAAGTGTCAGATTCTGAGATGTTTCACAAAAGGGAAACATTTTCTGTCTAGTCCTATTATTGATAACATTCCATGTGTTCAGCTCTGGTAGTTGAACTGGCAATGCTACAGCTACAGTTGATACATGCTACAGTCCTTTAACTCTTACTCGCCTTGAAAATACTGCTTTAACTCATGCTTTTACAGGATCAATCATGCTGAACATAAAGGAAAAGGACTATAAGTATCCTTCAAAGCTACAATATCCAAGAGGAAGCATTTCAAGAAACTTGGAGTATTTGAGAGCTAGTATGGAAAGATTACATTAAATCTAAAATGCCCTGCAAAGATTCACTTATTTGCTAACCAACTGAACTATGCAGAGCTCCTATAGCAGCATAAATGCAAGAGCCAACAGTGAGACATTAATTTACCTAGCCAACAAATAATTTAGTCCATTTTTAAATTCCACAATGGAAGTGCACTATTCAAACTGAATGCATATAAATTGCTCTGTATAGTAGAACAATCATAGTCTTTTACCAAGGTCTTGTTGCTCTCAGCTTTCTGTGTTGAAGCTCCAAAGTAAACAGGCTCAAGGGATAAGTCATCCATTTTTGTTAGGCAGACTTAAAGATGTAAAGATGGTTAAAGGGTGCACTGCCCCAATCAGCATGTGTCAACTGATTTAAAGAAAAAAAAATCTTTACACAGAAAATAATTATTCCAGCAGTGGCCAATTCTACCAAATCTGCTGAGGATACTACTAGAACAAAGGAACAGATGGTACTCTCTCCTCACTCTTTATTTCCATTCAGATTCTATTAAGGAAATATTTTATGCTAATCAATCATAAGCTCTGAATCAGCAGGTTTTCACATTTTAGAATACATTTTGAATGTTTTGTTTCTCTGTGCATCAAACCCTCTGTGACAGTAACCTTATCTTTTCAATAGTCTCCGTTTGTATCTTGTTGCCATAATAAACACATGAAACAAGACCAATTTTGAAAAATAAGGCAGCATTTCTTCCCTTACACTGGAGCAGATATATTTCACTAGGGAAAAGTGGAAATTAACATAAAACTACAAAAAAACAAACAACAACAAAAAAAACACCCCACAAGGAAGAACAGAAGAATAGGAAGAAAATGAACAAAGATTTAAAACTATTCAAGAGAAGAGAAAGAAAGCACAATAAAAAGACACAGCTTATGCAGTTACTCTTGCTAGACTTGTTCAGATCTGGTTTGATTTCTAATTAAATTTTCTTGTTCACCAGTTCAAATAACACTCCTTGAAAGTGTTTTACATGGAAATAATATTAGCATAACAAAAAATTCTCTAGCCACCACAGTTTTTTTGTATTCTGCTGTATTCTCCTTAAAATAAAAAAGCACCTAAAGTTGCTTGGTTTGACCAGCAGTAGTCAGACAACAGAACAGGAAAGCAAGAATTCCAACAGCCATCTTTGAGTGGGCAGCAAGGGCAATCTATGAAAGACCTAAAGCAAATCAAGGGAAAGCAGGGAAAGCAGAGGGAGGGAGCAGGCCTCTCTTGATTCCATGCACAAGGGTCATTCAACTGCTACAGAAGAATTTACAGATATCACACAGTAAACCTGAAAATGTGAAGCCCTGAGTTCAATAAAAAAAGGAACGTCTAGGCCAACAGCTCACAAGTAGTAAAGAAAACATTATTAAATGGAAATTAGTGACAAACTCAAAGTGGTTTTTCAAAGCAAAGGAAACTCCCAAGTCTTCCACAAACTTCGGGAAGTGACAAGTTAAAAATATAATTCATCCAAAAGCATGAGCAGACTGCTGATATACACCACTCATTGCTTTTTCTTCTTCCTAAATTCAAGATACCCATCTTTTTGCAAGGAATGCATGTCAGTAAGGGAAAGATCCAAGCAGGATTTCTTTCCCCTCCATCCAAGAATGAGTTTGTGTTTACAACACGAGTGGTGAAAAGGGAAGTTTATTTCCTAGAAAGCAAGATCACAGATTTCAGCCTGCCCCAAGCAATATCAGTAACGGATGATAGAGTCAGATATTATGAAACTAGGATTAATTCAGCAGCAGATGGTGCCGTGTCTTCAGCTAAAATGCAAAACATACCAATGGTGTAAAGTTTCAGAGAAGGGCAAGGGGATGTTTGTTTAAGTCAGAGAGCAAAGAAAAACATCAAAACTAACAAAAAAATATGCAACAGGAGCTTTCCAAAACAAGGTTTCTTTTGTAGCTTTCCATTAACAGACTCCATGCAGAAGAGTTATTTCTCAACACCTTGCTATTTAATGCTGTTGATAATTTCTCTTTTATTAGGTGGGGCATTCTTGTCTACTTACAGACTGCTGAACTTCATTAACACAGTTACATATTTTCCCAAAAAAAACCCTTTTACTAGATTACAGATGGCTTATAATTACTGTCTATTAAAATGAAAAGTTTGGTTCATATTAAGGAACCAATGGATAGTACTGTAGTCTATTGCTGTTGCTTATCTAGTTACAGAATTATTTATGAGAATGCTTAGCACTGTATAGGAAACATGAAATGAGTATCTCCAGAGCTCATAATATATATCACAGCATACATGTCCATTCATCTGGCATCTGAGGATCTATTCATGGTGGGAAGCTTAAACACACCTGTAACTGTTCACACAACAGCAGCCCAAGAAAGAAAATCAATGTCAGCTGCCATCAAACTGCTTCAAAACACACCTCTCTAAATAAGAGAGGTTCCTTTCACTCAGTTCCTTCTTTCCTAGTGCACCTAACAGTAGCTGGATCTAGCACAGAGGAAAATAACCTCACTATAAAAGCTTAAAAAGAAAATGCTTAAAAAGAACACAAAAATGGGAGAAGGCAGAGGGAGACATGACAACAAACAGCAGATTCCATATGGGGAGAAAAAAAAACCCACACAGAAACTAGTGAAGTAGAAAAAAAAAACCCTACATAAGACAACCAACTGATCACACAGTTCAAGAACTGGGGGTATGAAAAGAATTCCATAAAAAAGCTTTGCAATGGGAAGCTAAAGTTGCAATGGATGAACATATCCCACTTGCCTAACCAAAAGTCAACACTGTATCCTAACGCCATGCCACACTAAGCTTTAGTTGTAAAGATCTCTAATCTACACTATCCTGAATTAGTAACCAATGTGTTTTTCCAGCATACTTCATCTCCCTTTTGGAAAACCAGAAACAGAAGATATGTGGTTTTAATTCATCAGCTGCACTTATTACTTGTACTGTTACTAAAAACATTTCCCAGTAGATCCATTGCATTTTGCACACAGTTTCCATACCTGGCAAACATCAACATTTCACTTTTGTGAAGCTGTGTCACAACATATTGCAGACACCCAGGGTGGGTATGGAAAGGAAATTTTTTAGTCATCTCAAGGCAGAACTGGGTGCCCAGATCCCAGAGCCTCTCTATACACACGTGAGGACGAGAGTAGCAACACTCCTGTTCTTCACTTGAGGGATGAAACAAAGCAGATGTCAATCACAGCAGATGAAGAAATACCAGTGAGGCACTTTCGCCAAAGCAGGGAAGAAGGCAGATAGACACAGACATACCTAGGATGATCAAAAGTGGAAACTACTCTGTTCTTTAGAGATATTAAACATGGCCGATTATAAAACACCATCCCCTGAAGCTTCTTTGTGTTCTGCCTGATAACACAGTTTCAACTGGGCTCCACCTTTCATGAGAACGTGCCCAATGCCAAAGCTCTTCAGCTTCACCAACCGGTACTTCATGTCTTTCACTGCCCACTCCACCTGTCATCAAAGCATGTCAGAGTGACCATCTTCTCTTGACTACTGGTCAGCTTGTACAGCAATTCATCTTTTCACATTGTACTTATTTCTTCTTCTGTTTTAATAGAGCATCTTTAACAAATCAACACTGAAGCTTATCATGTATACATCCAGGACCTCCACTGACTCAGAGTGGATCAAGGCCATCTTTCATCTTTGAAGGTCTAGAAGACAGACATATCCTTTGATGTTCTACATTGTTATTTGGATCCTGTTACAGAGAAGACATAACAAACACCCTCCAATGCTTTATCAAGTACAGTCCTCCATACAGTCCTTCTGGTTCGACCAATCCAAACATTATTGTTCTCCAAAACCTTTGTTTAACATGTATCCAAAAACGCAAAGGACTGAAATGCAACATTGTCTTCTTAGATTGCCTCTGCTGGAACATCCTAACAGCACGGCCTCAAGCCACATGGAGCAAGGACAGTCACTAACTGTTGGAGCCATTTCAATTCCTGCCACCCAGCTCAGGTCTGGCTGGTAAAAGGGTAAAATAACTGCACACTTCTGAGTGCAGTGAGCCCCTTCCACGGGTCATACAACAGCTCTAAAGTGCAGTAACAGACCTAGACCACTGGCTGTTGATCTAATTCTTCAGAGAGAACTTCATCTACCCAACATGCCAGAAGCCTACACACTGTATTTTGCTGGTGGACACCACTAAAGTGACAAGACACAAGAATTAGAAACTATAATCTACATACTTTTGTGAACTTGAAATAGTTGCCAATGATGTTGACAACATTTCATAGCCTTGTCAAAAGCTAGTCTTCATATGCTGAAAAGACACTTAGAAAAGCAAAACAAATTTTAGACTTACAAAAATGACAGTTTTTCAGATTTAAAAGTAAGTTATCTAATCAGATGACTGTTTTCTATCATGGGGGCTCTGACTTAATCTGAAAAGAGACACACAGAGAGCAAAGCTCTTTGCCAAAGTTGCATACCATCATCCACAAAGTCCACAAGTCTTTCAGTGGTGGGTGACTAGAGAAAAATGTTTTCTTAATTGGGGAATTTAACACTAGTTACTGGATTATCTGCCAAACTACTTTCAGCTTTCATGCTTCACTAAACTGGAGCTCATCAGTCACAAACCCATTATTACACTGAAGAAAGTGGGGAGCAATTAGCATACAAGATGATAGCTTAAAGCTGGTGCTAATTGGAAAGAATGAAGTATTTTTCATTCCTGCTGGATACAATTAGGTGAGACAACCAGGTTCTGGAAAAACAATTTGCTGAACAATTTCAGTGATGTCTATTCTGTAACTTATGTTTAAAGTCTAAGCCAATTCATGCCTTTGCAGTATATCTTGCAACCACGCGGGTTCCAAACTAAAAGCTGGTCCAGCTGTAGAGCAAGCCTTGTTCAGAAACATACACACAAAACACAACGACTAATTCATCACAACTATGGAGATCATCACTGAACTAAGCTCAAGTTGCCAAAAAGAGCTGAAGAGCAAAACCAACAAGGAAACAGAATGTAATACTCATAATGCATGGCACAGCATGGCACCAATACACACTGAGATGCAAAATCAGTTGAATTATAGGACTGCACAAAATACACAATCAAAAATAAAAGAAAACCATCTACAAAGAGCTACTGGTGCAAAAACAATTATTGTGCATGCTTTTGTTCATGAATGCTAAACAGAGAGAGGGAAATCTTGTACATGAATAGTTAATTTGCCAAAAGGAAGAAAGACAGGAGGAAAAATGCAATCCTTCATTATTAGTGAACTGCACTCAGGCGCAAATGTTAGACAATTATACTGCAGAAATATACCTTATAACACCAGGGATTTGTTGTCAAGAACTACAGCTGGGTGACTTTAATTTACTTCTACAAATTCTTTACCATGTATTACTCCTAATCTATTCATCACACACCTACAATTATAAATGTATTTCTACCAGTAGGTTTTTTTATTTAACTCCAAGCTGCAACAAACCTCTGTATTTGTAAATGAACTTCTACATCACTATTTGTTTTGGCTCAGAACATATTTAATATTTTCTTCAAATGAAATGAGAGCAGTCTGTAAACCTGCAACACACCCTATTTTTATGATCACACCTATCTCATATTTTCCTTTTTAAAAATACAGCCTAACTATGCTTTAGAATAGTACCTCCCTGAACATTACGTGACAAATGCTTCAACAGAGAGCACTCACAAAAGCATCTCTCCCAACAGAAAATGCCGCTGCAATCAGACTCTAATGAACAACTGCAGCATACACCACATGTTATCATACAGGGGTGGTGCTTCTCTGTTTACTGAAAATGTTGTTGCACCGTTCCCCCTACAACATGTACCAACACTAGTACCCAGTAACATCACTTATTTCTACATCCTTCAGAGAAAACAAAACAAACCCAAGAAATCAACCTCTTCGTCTTCCTGAACAACCCTTGAATTCCCTAATGCAAGATTGTCCAAAGACCCATTGAAACAAACGACCTTCCCCTAAGGTCTGATTTCTTGTGTTGTAATACTCCAAGTGTGCCAGCATAAAGAAACTTCTTTAAGGTAAAGACAAAAAATCAACACACAGTATCACAATTAAACCCCAAATATTGACGTACATATACATAAACAGACAGATATATGCACACATACATGTATTTCTCCTCATGCTTCAATCATGTAAAGACATCTTGAAAACTGAAGATGTTTTTACACGGGCTAAATTGGAAGCTCTTCAAACAATAAAATAGTGTTTTCACATAGAATACCAAGAAGAGACAAGACCTCACTGATGAACAGCAGATTTTTATCTCCGATTAAAGAGCAATTTGAATTAACTGATGTTTTAAAATTATTTAAGCTCCCCTCCCATCATGACTTCTACATACACCTAAATCCTGCGTACTGTGAGCAGCCTTATGGGAGTCCATCCCTCTGGTATGTGAGGTTAGACACAGCCTTCGCGGGATAAAAGCCTTTATCCTTCTAAAAATATCAGTGTGCCAGGATCCCCTCTCGTAAAGCTCCGTGATGCATCGCCACAGTCCAGGGGCTGCTCTGCTTCCATGAGTAAGCACTAGCAGCACCGGGCTATAATTAGTTGGAGTATTTTTAGGGTCACTGCTCAAAATTAGAGTGAAATGACTGAGAAAGACCTCAGAATGGTGGGGGTTTTCCCCTCTCTTTGGTTATTTCCCCCTGCTGTGAGGAAAAAGAGGCTTTGCAGGCGCCGAGAAGAGGCGACCCCCTCTCCGCAGGGAAGATGTGCCTGGCTGCGGTCCCCGGGCGGGTGGGCGCTGGGAACACGCCGCGGCCCCGCCGCCCGCACCCGGCCCGCAGGAGCCGCCGCTTACCTGACCGCCACCCGCACCGAGCTCTCGTCCGGGCCGGCCGACATGGTGCTGCGGGCGAGGGGCGGCCGCAGCCTCGCCGGGAGCTCCGCCGGGCCGCGGAGGAGGTGGGGGCACTGCTGCGGCTCCCCCCTCACCTCCTCCTCCTGCTCCGCCACCTCCTCTCTCCAGCCATTTTAGGTGACTGAATGAATAGGTAGGAGCCGCGGCAGGGCAGGGCGGTTCGCACCGCTCCTCCCTCTCCTCCTCCCTCCCGCCCCGCTCCGGCCCGGCCCTTCCAGCGCCTGGGCGGGGAGCGCTGTCAGTCAGCCACCGGCGGGCCGAGCCGCGGCCCCGGTCAGCGGCCCTCGCCGGGCCCGGCGCCCCCGCCCGCTGCAGCCGCAGTGCGTCACGGCCCCGCCCCGGGCAGCCGCCGGCGCGGGGAGACGGCGGTGTGCGGGCGCGGTGCTCTCCACACACACACACGGACACCGCCTCCTCTGCGCGTACCCCCTTCCCCGCGTACCCTCTTCGCACACCCACACCCTGACGCGCCGTCTCTCCACGCACACCTGTTCGTTGTGTGGACACACGCTCCTCGCGTTTGCCTTCCCACACGCTCGCCCTCGGTGCTTGCCGCCGTGCACACACAGCTCTCCTCACGCCTGCTCGCCCATGAAGGCTCAGCACACACGCCCTGCCCGCGCACTGTGCGCTGGCCGCTGTGGGCGCACAGGCCGCCTTCGAGGTGCCCGGCTCACACGTGCCTCTTCCCCTGGCTCGCAGGGGCACACGTGGGGCGCTGACACCCCTGCTCGCAGGGCTCACGCACAGCTCGCCCACACACACCTCTCCACTCGCGCTATCCGCACCCACGGCTCTTGCACACACAACGCACAAGGGCTCTGCACGCAGCTGCCAAGGCCTCCCGCCTGGGAAAGGGGCTTATGCTGCTGTCTGCGCTGGGTCGTTTGCCCGTGCAGGTATTTCCCTTTCCCAGGCAGGAATGGGATGACCTAATTTCTCTTCTGGCCCTGTGTGGTCCTCACGACCCTTGTGCCTTCAGGAGCACGTAGTTGTCCCACCTTTCTGGCGGTACTGGCAGGATTGTTTGCCGAAGCTGCTCCAGCCAGGCATCTCTGTTCTCACTTCGCTAATGAAATGCCTGGCTTTGAGCTGGAAACCGAGTGGGCGGATGACACTAATTTTTGATGCAAATAGTATCCCTGCCAGGAAAGCAGCCTGATTATTTTGCCCAAAACAATTCACATTCCTAAGGAAGTTTTTCCATCAGAATAGGCCCGGGTTTGAATTTGTAATGATATGCTAAAAACCTTGCAGTTCTAGTTGTTTTGCTTCTGATAGTGAAGGTTGATCACACCCAGGCCCCAGCCTCTTTCAAAGACGGGCAGGTGAGATCTCCCAGCTGGATGGGGCCTCTAGCCATAGCCCTGAATCTTTAAAAAGTCTCTCCTTCTCAGCAGGTGTCCACTGTGTTATTGTTGCTCTGCATGTTTCTCATAGTTATTTTCTGTAACTTTTCTATTTTTCTTTACTTACGTAGAAATTGGATTGGTGCTAGAAAAAGGCCCACCTGGAGGTTGCTATACAAAATAGCAAGTCTCCTTTCTTCTGAATTACACAGAACCAGCATTCAAATCCCCAACACCATTTGAAAATATGGGGAACTTTAGCTACATACCATATTGCTGAGGTAAACTGAGATAATATTTATCCAAAAGGCAGAAAAATGGAGACACAGTTCAGTACGAAGTCATTGAGGGAATCTGGTATGGGCAGAATAAAGACTACATTTCCCTGGGCTTCTCAGCTCATTGTTCTGTATTTGATGCCATAGGCCAGATGCCTTGTTTCTCCTTTTTGCCATGATATTTTATGGGATGGGCAAGATAGCAGATAAAGAAAAAGCTCCTACAGGTGAATTGTGTTGGCATTCATACCAGACAGCCTCAAAATGAAAGTGATAGGAGTTTCATAGTTCAGGGCATTTCCATCTAGAGGGGACTGAACACTCGTGACTGTCATGCATCTGTGGGTATTGTTCTGAGCTCTTTAAAAATACCTGCAGCCCACCCACAGTGAGTGGAATCCTATAGTTCTGACAATTTATGTGCATCGGATTTACAAATCCAGATCTTTTCCAAAAGTATCCAATGCATTTTTTTCTGCTGGCACAGTTACAAGGTTAATGCAATAAACATACTCAAGCCACATTTA
Source organism: Nicator chloris (assembly GCA_013400495.1). NCBI lineage: Eukaryota > Metazoa > Chordata > Aves > Passeriformes > Pycnonotidae > Nicator > Nicator chloris. The sequence continues at coordinate 11,013 of WAAE01007732.1, forward strand.
TACCTTGGCAGTATCTTCCTGCATTTGTTTCACAGAGCATCTTTTGCTGGATGGGCCACAGTCCAGCAAAGCTCATCCACATCACATTGCCCATGCCTGTAAAATCCTGCTAAGTCAGTGTCTCCGGTTTGCCATGTGAGCTGTGCTGAAAACCCAGCAGGGTGTAGCAGCTGCAGGATGCTCAGACTCAGAATCATACTCTAGACCTTTCCAGGGCCATTTCTTTTCTGGCTGTGGTGTGGCTATTAGACATGTGCTTCAGCTTGATGTCATCCAGCCCTCACTCTTCCATACTGAAAAAGAAGTTAGTAGATCAAAAAGTCTGGTAGAACTTCTCCTGATCTTATTGCCATGTATGTAAATGGGTTGACATCTGCAGATTTCAGAACCTTAATGGCAAAGATTATTTTATCCCCATTGGTGTTAAACAAGTTTGGTGCTATCGTAAAATTATTCTATTCTAAGTTATGGTTATTTCAGTCCTACAGTATTACCTACATATTTTCTATCTTGGCTATTTCACTCCAGTTCCAGACTCTTCTGAAACTGATATTGCAAGTAACATTTAACTTCTTACCATGTTTCATGCAAATTGCCTGATTTGTGTCTATTCAGATGTAAAGCAGGAAAAAGACATAGGTCCTATTCCTATGCAGGGTTTTTCTCTGAGTTCATTTCCAGAAAACATACAACCCTTCTGTCAAAATGAGCTTTTATTTTGGTTTTTCCCAACTTGTCCAATGCTAATAAGCAAAATGCTGTACTGTTAACTTGGCTGCACCCGGAAACTTAAAGCTGCTTTTCACTTCTTATAACGTGAATGACCTGTGCCCTCCAGCATCCTATTCATCTCCTTGAAGGATTAACTTGAATAATTGAGGGCACAGTATCTCCCTTTTTTATTGTCTAAGTACGTTGCTAAATTGCCAATCTCTTGTTTATCTTTATATAAAGCTGTATAAGCTAGATGGTAAATGTTTACAGATTTGTCCAATCTCACAGCTAATAAACAAGACTTTCCTAAAGGTCCCCTCTCCTCATGGCTACAACACCACAAGTACCATCCACTCTGGTCACTCCCTGATCAGAGGCAGACAGAAGGGGGACAAACTGCAAGGCTGGGGAGCAGGGAGGGAGTTTACAGCTCCGGTCCCTGCTCGGCGCTTAGAGGAGGACTGCTGGGAACGCCCCTCATCCCTCCCTGGCAGCCGTCCCGGGTGACTGCTGTCACACTTTCACTGCCTCCATTCTCCTGCCACATGACTCAGCACCATGAGCTTCATTCACCGGGCAACCAAACAAAAACCTGTGTTTGGAAGGGTGAGTGCTCTGCCTGACACACAGGACACCCTGCACAGATGGTCAAGATGCCCACAGAGTTCCTGTAAGCCTCAGAAGCTGCCTAAAATCAGTGAGCTGCACACAACCTGAATGAGCCAAGCAGACCCCACTTAGGAGACAGAACCATGTGCTTTGACCTATGTATGTTTGCAGACAAGTTGTATCAGCTGTGCCTATGCTGTACCAGTTGGTTTTGAAATTATCTAATTGAAATAGATCACTTAAAATGGAAGAGTTATACTTCCACTTCAAAATTTTTAACTAATAACTTACTGGTGCTGAATAAGCCAATTTAATCAAAGATTTGACTTGTTAGTTACTTATTTCTTTGACCTGTTGAACATTTCATTTAATTTGAAGAAGAGATTCTGTTGAGCAATGGAGGTGACTTGGTTTCATCGAGACAGGCAATAATATATAAATCACTGATTTCTGATTAATCTGTGTCAAATAGATTAATTGCACCATGACTGGTAGAGAGCTTCAAGAAAAATCATTAGGTTTTGTTAAGTTAAGCACCTGACCTGGGCATCTGCCCACCATTATGGAAGGCAGAGATTCTTTCAGATACAGACAGTGGAACACGTAATATTCAAGTACTATAAAAGAACAATATTGAAGGACATTACATCTCATCATCTGCATAGTTCATGCTGTTTTATCAAATTCACACACACAAAATAATCAGCTAGCATATCATCTCATTAGTGACTGTTTATTTGAATGCATACACTAAACAAACTCTTCTTTGCCACATACAAGCCACAATTTATTCAGTGATTTTTGAGACACCACAAAACCTAAACATTAGGCAAATAGAATATAATTTATACATTATAATGAGCAAAATTTATATCATATTCATTCATACAATAGTTTGAAAAATGGGGATAGTTTGGCTCATATAAGTGTCCACAGATTTTCTCTGTGGCTTTTTGCTTGTCCATGTCTATCTATGAACTGTGTGACCCAACAGCTCCTTGTATTCCAGTACCTTCTGATACAGGAAAGGTAACTGGACTCCCATGCAACTGAGTTTCATGGGCTGTTGCTGATGGAAGTTATGTCAGCAACATTCACGCATCAGCAATAATCACTCCATTTTCTCTCATAAACACTAAACTCCTCAACATTAATGTATACAGTGCTTCCAGCTTTCTACTTGGCAAAGTGAAACTTCTGTTTGTATTTTCTGCTTGATGCCTTGGGCTTACATGAACCTTAGGCTTTTCCATAGTCATCTTTTGAAAGATCTTTGCTATAAACAAAACTAAACTTCTAAAAGCTGTTACATCTTTATTTTAAAGAACTTTCTGAAAGTAGTTTTTTCTTCTTTGACTGGCTTCTCATTTTAAACTGCAGGTCTGGGAAAACAGTCAAGCCTATAAAAGACGTTTAAAATACCTTCCCTTTTCTTCCCATCACTCACTAAGACTTTTGGTTAAATAACAATGAGTAAAGAAAAGTGTTAAACCACTCTTAACTGGCAAGCTAAAATGTGCAACAGGAGAGCCTTTGCTTCCAATAACTGGAGAAGAAAGCAAACTGCTGAATGAAATTATCACTTGGCTCATGACAGGATGGAGGGAAGTAATCTCAAAGTTGAGAAGGAAAAAAGGAGTGCAAGGTGATGTTTATGTAATCAGAAAAACACCAGATAAGGAAAGGAAACAAACTGGTTTAGTCTGATGTCTGTGGAGAGAAGAAGGTAGAGAAACCAGAAAGGACAGGGTGGAGAAGGAAGAGGGATTTCTGGAATCAAAGCCAAGCAATGGCTCTTCAGGGTTATTTCTGGAGCTGATCAGCATAAGAGGAAAAGCAGCATGAGGCACCTCTGAAGTGAGAAGAAAGGAGATTGGTGTTTACCACCTATCTTCCAGAAAATGAATGAAGTGTACAGGAGAAAATACAATGAGAAGAAAGAGATGATAAAATGGTCATGAGTGGAGCTGAGCAGATGATTCAGTGGGAATAGAACCACTACACTTGATGAAGAAAGAAAGAATTTCATTATGTACAAATGCTTTTGACTCAGAAAAATTTTACTGTGTTAACCATATTGTTGTTAACAAATCAGTATCATTTCCTCTGCTCCTGGCAGGCCACAGTGGTTGTGTTATATTACAAAAATGTGCTTTTACCCATACACTTTATCTTTCTCCTGGCATTAAGGAATGCTGTAATATGTACTACTATAACTGCTGTCTATACTAAGATGGTCATATATTTTTTCATATAAACATACATATTGTATTATATCATATCCCATGTAGCACAAATACACATCAGATTCCCACTGAACCAGTACTGCTGGAATAGAAGAAATACATGAAAAAAAACAGGGCTAAAACATATCTCTGGGGACAACCTCCACTATGTGATCTTACACAGATTCATTATTCAAATCAGTGGATATCACTAAGAATGAATATGCCTTTTATATCACTGTGTTTTGAGGATTTGTTGGTTAACTGAAAGTTGGGATCACCTGTTTTGCAGTAAAATCTTGCAAGTTCACCCTGGCAACTGGAAGTCCCTTCAGGTATTAAAGGAAGAATTTAAATAATGGAGATGAGGGGAAAAAAGACCAGAAAGTAGTCTTTACTATAATGTAATTTAATTCAATTATTTATGATAATTCTATTAAAATCTAGCACAGTATGAAGAATAAAATAAGTCTTAGCAGGACAAGACCTTACTGGATCTTTGGGTTGTTAAATATCTCCCAAGGTTAGCCAGGTCCTGTAGTTTTTTGCAAGGGACTTAATCCTGTGGGTCAGAATCTTGTGCTTCTAAACCTGCCCCTTGAGCCTGATTCACTAATGCTTTGAAATAAACCCAACATGATCAGGATAGCTAATGTTATGCTGTCTTCATGTTACTGCAGAAGACTACAGAGCAGTAACAGTGTAGTAGCCAGCTACTTTACAGATCTTAACCACAGCTTGTACAGCTCTTTCCCTTTCTTGTACAGAGAAACTGAGGCAAGAAGGACACGTGAATTGCAGATGCTTGTAGAAGAGGTGGTTGTCAAAAACAATATTAGGGCTGACTCCTGTGCCTGTGCAAACACTATTAGACCACACCTTAACAAGATGAATTATTAATACAAAAGCTACACGGGAAATTAATTTCTGCTGCTTCTCACCAAAACCAGCTGTTCAGACTTGAATGTGTCACAGTTGCACAACATAAATTTTGCCTTAAGGATACAGTTACCCAATGTGATGGATTTTTTCATGATGTCCTTCCTGACAGTATCCCCATACTTCCTCTGTCCTTCTCATTTCCCTCTCCACCACCATGATTTCAATTTTTGGTTCAGCCTTCTGGAAGGTGCTGAATGATGGGAGTCCTGCATTTGTATGGTGAGCACAGCATTAGCAGTCGCAGGGCAGACTCCTCTGAGAAGCATCCTCTGGACAGCCTTGCCAGTCTGTCCTGGATAAGACAGAAAAAAAAATTACCTTACATATTTAAATGACAAGCATCAAACCCTAGCACATTCCAGATGAAATCAATGTCAAGTTACCCATCTCTGGTAAAATATCCAGATGAAAGTAGTTCCAATGAGGCTGGGAAATTTTCTGTTCCCCTACAGAACCTGATGATGACTACTAGCAGAGGTTACTTGCTGGCCAGTTCTATTATTACACTGTGTAAACATCTTATCCTGCTGTACTCTGTTCCCAGACTCCCTCCCACTTCTCTATTCACTATCCATGGAGTGCCTAAGACCTAGGTGGTGACTTCTTTGGCTTAGAACTTGTACAATTTTTTACGAAATCCCGTTTTCTAATGGGCTTCCTTAGGCATTACCACAATAAAACCAATAAATATTAATAACAAAAAAAGAAGGATGGAAGGTGGGTGAAGACATGACTAATTACCTAAACAATACTTGGACCACAAGCCACAGGCAACATAGGAGCTTGGGGAAGAACAAGTGGGTGGAGAGATACCTGAACAACAGAGGGTTGGGCAGGTAAAGTAGATACTGCAAGACAAAACCGAGTCTTTATTTTGATAGCATCACGGAATTTATAAATTAAGGGATGACAGCTGTAGATTAAGCATGGCTCAGGTTGCTTTACTCTCTCTCTGTGTGCAGCCTAGCTTGGCACTCTCACACAGACTCATGAGAAAAAAGCTTAGTTGAAATGGTGGTATAACAAGCTGGGAGATGTGAGAAGCAGAAGTTCCCAAACAAGGTTTGCAGAAGGACCATGTGCTGTACCATGGCAGCTGCAGCACCAAGCCTCTCCTCCCCTTCCCATGAGGAAGGACGTGCTTCCATCTCAGAGCTGGGCTTACACTTAGGTGGAGTGTAAGCTCCTCACCTCACTCCTCACCTTCCCCTGGAGAAAATGCAAGAAACTGAGCCTTGTTTGCCTTAATATTTATTTTAATTCATTTTCATACCACTCACTGTGTGTACATTAATTGGAAACACTTAGGCCAAAAGATGATACTCACAACAGTGACAGACTGAATTTTATTTAAATTTCTATCTTATGGACTGGGAGCATAGATATACTTGCTCCTGAAATGAAAGAGCACTTCTTTGCACAGTGGGTAATGAACTTCCAGAATTTGTTGCCACAGGAGGTTGGGAAAGCAGGCTATTAGCAGGCATAAAAAGGGATTAGACAAGATTTGTGAACAATGCCTCTATTAACAGATAATAAAAGGAACAGGCAGTTCCAATGTCTGTGAGCTTAGGAGACTGGACCAGAGGAAGAAGCCAGGTACACGTGCTCTCCCTGAAAAAACATCTATGTTCTCAGGCTTTGCTATTTGGATCCGCCTGCCCCATGTCTGTTAATGTTGTGTTGGAGTGTGGGGCACTTTCCAGGCTCTGCTGGGGCCTTCAAAACCTGTGGCTCAGCCAGGGCAGGTGGCCAGCACACATGCATCTACCCCATTGCCATCACGGGCATTGGGCAGCAATAGCACCTGCAGAACACTTCTTAATGCTCTGATGGGTTAAGCCCTAAGCAGTGCTGCTCTCAAAGAGGGCCAGAAACCAGCATGGTGGAGTTGAAAAGGAGCTATAAAAAAAAAAAGGAACTGGCTTTAACAAACCATTCACTGAGGATCAGGGAAATACAGATGGAGGGAGACAGAAAATTCTGTTAATACAGTATGAGTTTGATAATTGTTTATTAAACAATAAGTTGGTTTAAGCTCTCAAAGGAGCTAACTCCCCAAAAAGTGAATAAAAGCAGGTATTCCTTTATTTCAGGGGAGCCACTGAAAGGAATAGTGAACATCAAACTAGACATGACTTTTCAGCTGTCTCTTTTTCCAGCTGAAGGCTCTAAATCCATTTGATTCTGCTCATACCATTTCTGACTACTTCTACTGCCCTTTTCTTGTTTCTTCTAATTCTGCTACCTCCTCCCTGAAATCAGGAGACTGGACTGGAACTATACTCCATGTTAGGATGCATCATGGATTCTTAGCCTAGCACAAGGATGTTCTCTGGTTTTCCCATTTTGTTTGCAAGTCCTGAGGCTGTGTTTGTCTGCTTGACCAGCACTGAGATGGCATTTGTTATTCACCACCTAATATCTTCTTCCTGTATGGTAATAGTGAAATCTTTTTTTGTTTTGTTTTCCCTGTAAAATGAAAGACCATTTTGCCCTCTGTGCTTTGAATTTCATTTACCACTTTTATCACTGCGCCATTCTGTATTAGGAGATTCTTCTAGATATTTTCATAACTATTAAAGTTATTATCTCACTGTCCGGCTTTTCATGGAAAATGTAGATCTTAGCAAATATTCTTCCGAGGCTCAGATAATCAAAGCATTGACGAAATTAAGGCTGTTTATAGAAAAATATAAGGAATGAAGACCTGTAATATGTGACAGACTGGTAAAAAGAAAAAGACTTAAATTAGATATATATGTGTGTGTGTGTTTGTGTGTGTGTGTATCCCTGGTTACATAATAGCCACAGAGCACATAACTAGAGAACAGAAATACCTGGAGGGAATGAACGAAGAGTGACTTACAGAGGAACAGACTGTGATTGAGAATACAGAAGGGAACATAGAGGATCTCAGGAATGAAGTTCATTACAGTGATCTACGTACATATCCAAGACAATCTCTTTAAGGAAAGTAAGAAATCCCTCAATGCTGGGGCACTCCTGGCAGAAAAGGTCCAGGAGCAACAGCAGTGTCCGTTCAGAAAGGTACTGTGACATTACTTGTATCTCTGGGCCCATGGACAATGACTAATCAACACAAGAAAGAATTCTGGTTTGCTTTAGGCTTTTTATTCTGTGTTTTCTCTTCTTTCAGTGAAGTCCTACTGTAGCAAATGTGGCAGTGTAATGAAATAAAATTCCCTCACAACCATTGAGTAGTAATTTAGTAGAGAAAAGAGCACCACCTAGTGCTAAGTGCTGTTTCTTGATGCTGAGGTGTCTCCATATGCTCTTACCTTCCTGATGTCTTGATTTTAGTGTTTTCCCTCAGTTTACCCATCCAGAGAGGATTTAATCCTTAGCATCAAGGAGTATCCAGGCTCCTGATAAGAGTAGCTGGTTCATCAAGAGCTCAACATCTCTCAGAGTTTTGTGCACACTAAGGTAATGCCCTAGGCACCTAGTTAACATAATTGTGGTTATTTGTCTGATTCATTCAGGCTGGATTCTACTACCCTTACTTACCCAATGGAGTTTTGTGCTCCACAGATAAGTATCTCTGCTTTCACTCTAGTGAAAATTAATCAACACTTATGGGACAGGCTTAAGATACCAAAAGACCAATCTTCTTGCACTTATAAAGACAAGGATTCATTGCATTTACAGTCTGATCCTACACTCACATCAAATTTTCAAGCTTCTCTTGGATATGTGAAAGTTGTATCTTGTTTGTTTGTTTGTTTTCCTGTTTGATTTGGGTTGTTTGTTTGATTGTTTTTATTTAAAATATCCAGGAGATCTTCAGAAAAACCATTGTTTTACATGAGAGTTGCCTCCATTATCATGATGATAACAGATTGCATGCAACCTTAATTATTTTTTAAGCATTTATAGTTAAAATCTATTATTGTTTGTTTTCTCCTGATTATCAATCCACATTATGTTAGTGTTCTTTTTTTTGGTCTTCAAAGCCTTCCATTTTGTATCACAGTACTGAGTTTTCTGTCATAATGTAATTAAAATTTCAAAAGAAGACAAGAAGCAGACACATCAACTTAGAATTATTCTGCATCATAAGCTATTGTTATGTGTTATTTAAATAGCTCCAGACTTGAAGATACATGTAGCATTGGTTATGTGAGTTAATTTACATATAGGTGTCTATAGTAAAATGCCATTTAAATGTCTTACTCCATTAAAATTTGTGATCTTCAGTGACACCTATGGCCAGATTAAATTTCTCTAATAATTGAGTTATTTCTTCTTCCCTTGAAATTATTCAGCATTCACCACCATTCTAACAGGAAGATGATGAAATTCAGCTGTTCAAACTCCTTCCACATCCTCTGATTTTCAAAGCATAGTTTAGCCCATAGAGCTTTTTATTTCTGTCTTTTATAGTCCTACATTTTTATCCTATCAGGCAAACTTCACCAAGTGTAGTCTCCACCTGAAAAGAAATGCTCAGTGACACCAAGGGCTCTTTCTGCTATATAGTATCTATGGTCTCACTGCTGCAAATATTGCCACCCACTAATGACCATTTCTTATTTTCATTTCTAAAACATCAGGTGATTGGTTTGGATGCTTTTCTTTATAGGAATGTTTTGTTGTTCTGTGGGGTTTTTTAGTTTATAGGATCTTGGTTTATTCTTACAGATTTTTGTCCTTTACGAAGAGAAAACAACAGAATTTGTATGAGTATGTATATATATATATACATACATATAAAATACTTTAGAAAGAGCTGGCATTTTGCATCTTTTCTGTAGTAACAACTGTGGGGAGTGTGGGAGAGTGTGTGGGGAGTATCTCATTGCATGTGGGTTTAATTCTGTCACCACACTCAGCAATAGAACTTAACATCTATTCATAGCTACACCACTGGCACAGTAATTAACTAATTAGCAGGGACTAATTGTTAAAAATATGGTATTGCAACTACAGTGAATTAAATAGCCTGTGCACTTCTAGCTGGGAGAGTTATGAGTTCATACTTTTTCTCCTCAGGAAGCAAACAAACCCCTGAGAAAAGAAACCAAACTCAGCACTTCAAAACAAAATTATACTTTGCTATGAGTGAACCAGGAGCAATTGGAGACTCTGGCAACTGCATAAAGTCCAGGTTTATGGTCCCATGCAAGGAGAGTGTGTATCCCTACATTAATGATACCCAGTAGCAGTTAAGATCCCTGCTGTCACCAAGGGCCTGCTGCTCTGCCCTCCCCAGTCTGGCACCGTGGCTTTTGTTTTAGAGGAAGCAGAGGTCACCAGTCCTACCCTTCAGAGTGAGTGGTGCTGGACTCCTTTACACCAGTGCAAGGAGGGCAAGCCCTGCTCCACTGTGCCTGGCAGCTGTTCAAGCCTCCTTCCTCTGTTTGTTCCATAGGGTCTAGGGAAGGAAAAAAGTATGCCTGTGTTAATGCCAATTTGGGAGAGTTAGTTACTCCCTGGGGACTTTCTTTTCCCACACAGCATGCCCACTGTCAGGAAAGTTTGGCAAGGGTGAGGCTAGGTGCAAGCAAGAAGCCAGTTCCACTCTGCTGTGATGATAGCTTTTGCAGGAGCAAACAAATGGCATCTGTTTAAAAATTGTTACAGACCAAAGATTTTTTTTCCCAGACTGTCTGTTTGTTCCCAGTTCTGGTTTTGTTCTGTGTTTTCAGCGAGCTTATAATTACCATGAATTATATAGCAGAACAGGGTGTGTATAAGGCACACCTTGAACAAGCAGGTTCTCATTGGCTTGAGCAATGGCTTCAGAGGTGTTGTTTCCCAAGCACAGCTTGCAAACCCACGGTCTGGGAGGCCTCTGCCAGAAACTGTTTTGTTTTAAAACTTTAAAAAGTGACATATCGTACCTCCTGCAATGACAGGGCAATCTGTAGCTCTTAGATTAACTAACCATAGCCTCTCCTTATAGCAAACAGGGGAACATTAAAGATCACAGACTAAAATTATATTAAAGGAGATACAGATACTGACTGTCAATCATTTTTAGCAGATGTCTAATAAATCCTTCTTTTTATATTTGGGCAGGGTAAAGTAACCATCTTGCAGATTTCATCACCATACTTCAGTTTAGCCCTAAAATTATTCATAGAATGATTTGGTTTTGAAGGAACCTTATAGATCATCTCATTCCAAGCTTCCTGCCATGGGCAGGGACACCTTCCACTAGATCAGGTTTCTCAGGGCCACCCAACCTGGCCTTGAACACTCCCAGGGCACCAAGAGGAGACTGACTAATCTGTAGCTCCTGACATCTTTCTTATTTCCTTTTTTAAAAATGAGGGTTATGTTTCCCCTTTTTTAGTCAGTGGTAACTTCATTGGACCACTACAACTTCTGAAATATGATGTATATTGTCTTACCCACTTCCTCCACCTCAGGACCCACAGATGGATCTCATCAGGTTCTATGGACTTGTGCACCTTCAGGTTCCTTAGATGGTCTGAAACCTGATCTTCTCCAACAGTGGGCAGTTCTTCATTCTCCCAGTCCTGCTGACTTCCTCTTTGCATCACTTCTGAGTTTGGAGAAAGTGACCTTTGAATATTAACCATCTTTCTCACGCTTCTCTTCCCTCCAGGACTTTCTCCCATGGCACTCTATCAAGCAGATCTCTGATTACGCCAAAATCTTCTCTGCTGAAGTCCAGGGCATTGAGCTTGCTCTGCATCCTAATAACCACCCTGAGGATCTCAAACTCCACCACTTCATGGTCACTGCAGCCCAGGCTGCCCTGGAGATTCACATTCCCCACCAGATCCTACTTGTTGGTGACAACAAGGTCCAGCATAGAACCTCTCCTTGTTGGCTCCCCTATCTCTTGGAGGAGTTACCATCAATGCATTCCAGGAACCTCCTGGATTGCTTATGCTCTGTTGTGTTGTCCTTCCAACAGATATTGGGGTGGATGAAGTTCCCAGTGAACACCAGGACTTCTGATTGCAAGAATGCCCATGGAGGACCTCCTGTGCTTCCCGGCCTGGCAGCTGCAGCAGACCCCCACTACAATGTCACCTCTGCCTGCCCTCCCTTCAATCCTGACCCACAGGCTCTTGGTTGGCTCCTCTTCCCCCCCAGACCTTGCTCCGTGGCCTCCAGCTGGTCATGGGCACAGAGGGCAACATCCTCCCCTCATCTCTCCTGCCTGTCCTTCCTAAAGAGCCGTGTCCCTCCCTTCCAACACTCCCATCACAGCAGCCATCCCAGGACACAAGATCACAGCCCTGCAGGAGTGTGCATGTCTCTGCCTGCTCCTGTGTATCCCCCGTGCCGTGTGCGATTGTGCAGGGGCAGGGAAGTTGGGTCCCCAGTGAAACCAACTCACTGGCTGGAGTGAATGGAATTCCTTTGTGCTGCCCTTCAGGTACTCTCCTGCTGACCTATGATTCCACTTCACTGTCTGGCCATGTCTTGCTTTCCCTGGCATCAAACTGGTAGGACTGGAAAGGACTGAGGTTTCCCTCCCCTGGCACCTTTACTTTAAAGCTCTCTTCATCAGCTGGGCAAGTCCTTGACCAAAGGTACTCTTTGCTTTCTCTGACAGATGGACCCCATCAGCAGTCCACGTTTCTCAAAGTGGGACCCGTGGTCTAAGCAACCAACCCCTGGCTGTGGCCCCAGTTCTGTAACCATTTGTTGAGTCACCAGGTTCGACTGGCCCTTTCAAACTCCTTCCCTTTGACCAGGAGAGTTGATGAAAAAATAACTGCTCCCCTGAGTCCCTCACTCTCCCAGCTCTGTAGTCCTCCTTGATAACTCTTGTTACAGCATTAACTTGATGCCCCTATTACTCATTCTGTTACAGAAGCCTTTCATGAAAGCATTCTGAAGGCTTCAACGTGCAAGGTGATTTAAAAGGCCATCAAAAAACTAAAGAGAAGAGCAAATCATTGTCAGACAAGCACACGGATAGATGGAGCTCACCTGCCTGAAAATCAGTGCTGCTGCTCCAGTCAAAAGAAGAGGTAACTGATCTTCATTATAGGCACAGGACTAATACAGAGGGAATATTTGTTGAGATTTATGCTTCCTATTAACTTTTTTCTGCGTAGATCTGCTCACTCTAATTCCTCAGTTAGGTCGATACAGCAGCAATTCAGAAATTTTTTCTGGGAACTTGTTAGGGGAATTTCCATGCTCCTCACTGACAAAGTAAAATGCAATAAACCCAAACTGGTACCTGAGTGGTGGTTAGCTCAGGTGCTAGATGGGGGCAGGACACAAAGAAGCCCCCAGAGTATTACAGAGTATTTCAACTCTAGTCTCTTTCACAGAGTTAAGGTTTTCAGACTGAAGACCCAAAGACAGTCTTTGTGCCCTGAATTTCTCTATTTACCTGGTAAAACAGTGACCTCATTTTGCTGCTTGATGAACTGTGGGACAAAGTTCTAACTCACTTCCTTTTTTCTCAGGCATGAAGTGCATGATGTACATGCAGGCCTGTGACATGTGTACATGACATCCCTGTCACAAGATACCCTCAGACCAAAACCCCCAGTGACACTCAGTGGAGACTGAAGTTTTCCTGTGTCCTTGGGCAGGTGCTCCTTGGTTGTACAGCAGATGAGTGGTGCTGGTAGCCTGTACTTTGCCATGTGATTACCAATGATAATTACCAATAAATAACCCTTCACATACCAAAGTCCAAGCCACACTGTGAATAACTGGGGTTACAGTAAGCTACCCCTATGGGCAAATTTTTATATAATTGTCCACCATGGGTACATGTTCACACAGCTTCCAAACTAAACCACTCAGACATGTGGCAGCTCATTCACCTGGCAAAACCCTCTCGAGATCCACAGAAAGTTTGGTCAGAATTTGAGTTAAAACCAAAGAAATTGATGTAATGGTACTTTTAAGAGACAATTCCTGCCTTCCCTTGTCTAGGTGGTGATGTGTGCAGACATGTCATTAGAAAGACAGAATTTGTCATTAAAGTCTTTGTGCTGCCTTTTTCCCCTAAACCCTAAGTTAGGAGGTAGCAGGAAAAATCAATGAGTTGTGCTTAAGGCCCGTAAGCCCAGAATCCTTCTACATAAAAATACAACTCAATATTCACCACTATCTTATTTGCCATTCAGTCTTTAACTGCATGTGTTTCTCCAGAATGGTCAATAAAACATTCTTAATTATACAGGCTTTCCTGTATATTTTCTAACTGAACTACTACTTACAGTATTTATTTTTAACCTGTGGGTCATGTTCTTTGACATGAATCTGAACTTTAACCTGTTACTGTCATCAGCCACCTGCTGAGCTATCTTCTATTGCCCAACAAGTTTTTGTTTAGAAAATACTGTGATTTATGTACTGCAATACAACCCTCTATTTAGTTACACATAAAATCTTGTGAAATCTTTTCTGGGAAGACTGAAATTTTCCTAGCTTGACTCAGTTTAAAGGTATACACATAAAATAAAAAATAAAATAATCTTGTTTTGTTTGTTATACGGCATAAAGACAAAGTTATTTTTTAAATTTTGTAGTTGGGCTATATCTTGTCATGTTATCTTGTTGTTAAGAGTTTCAAAGATATGATGTTTTTCATAAAGGCCAAACTCCTGCACACTCAGTTATGAAAGAGTAAAATCTTTCCAGATTAATAGGAAAGTATCCTGCACTCATATTCACAAAGGAAATATGAAAACTCAAATTAGCCACATATTGAAGTCTTGTAAGTCAGAAATATTAAGATAACAACAATCCAGTATTTGTTGTTTTCTAAAAATATCACTATTTTTAGGAAAAACTGCTTGAGGTGTGGCATTAGCAAACATGAAACCTTGCTCCATTTTTCTTCATGAAAGTATCAGAAGTGTTTGAACTCTGCACTGGAAACAGATTGTGAAAGCCATGCCCAGCATGTAGAACCTGGTTTTGAAGCATGAAGAAACAGGTTTTGAATCCCCAAGGAAATAGTACTAAAATATCTCTACGTAAGAACAGGTGGGGAAACATTTTGTCATGTTCTGTAACTCACGGGTCCAGCTGTTCATGGCACGTGCAGCAGTACTCATAAGAAAACCTATTTTCCACATTTATTTACACAATACACGTGGCATACCATAGGAGTCATACCAAGGCAGTATCTACAGGATGCAGAGGAAGAACTATGCAGAAGAGGCAAAAGCATCATAAAACTTTGCCCACATATTTCCCAGGCAGCAGGTTAGAAACATTCCAATCCTGCCATTGTGTTCAGGACACAATTGATAATCACCAGGAAACACACCTAAAGATATGCATGGGTGTAAGTCTGTGCTGGCAACATTGAGTGGTGCTGCATCCATGAGACTCATCAATAGCTCTCATAAATCTTGATTACAGTGGAAATAAAGAGTAATTTCACATCCATGTGGGCTGGTTGGCAATTCACCAACAGCCTTCATGCACTGCTTTCTGTCCCACCCACACAACAGTCACCAGTTCAGCTGTTCTGCTATTCTGGAATCCCCTCCTCTGGGCAATGAGGAGCTGGCTGCTGTGGGTTCTCCTGTCAGCACATGCCACACACAAAGCACTAGGTGGCCCTTGCAGTCCGTCCCCGTGCCCCACACACTCATCATGTTTATCCCTGGACCCAGTGGGTGGCCTGGGATGAGTGTCTTCCAGCACAGCAGGAGGATGCTGGACATGCTTCTGGTGTTCAGACAGAGAAACCATAGCATGCCAGAAAGGCATTTCCATGGTCATGGCTGGATGTGGCCAGAGGTTCCCAAAGGTATCTGGGTGTCCCATAAGGACCGGGGTTTCAGATAAGTTCTAGAAATGGGTTAAAAAAGAAGCATTAAAATTGCTTTGGCCCATATATTACTGGCTGAAGGGGTTGAAGGGAGCCTGGCTCTAATGATTCACTAAAGGTGGGCAGGAACTCCCCTGGCTGTGGGCAGGCTCTTCTGGAGTGGGAATGAGGGCTCTCTGCCTTGGAAAGAGTGGTTTTCCAGCTGCTCCACCTAACCCTGTCAGATGGTGAGGGATGGGTCCCTGACTGGCAGTCCTACCCCTCTGCTCTTGCTGGGGAGCGGCTCCTTCATCTCATTCTTGGTTGACTTCATGGCAGCCCTTGCACAATCCCTGGAAATACTGCCAGGCATCTCTGTTATGTGAACACCCTCAGAGCTCTTATGTACTCAGTTTGAAACAGACTTCAAAGATGCACTGCTTTTAGTCTTCAAAAGAAAGTTCTACTGCCCCCAGAGGGGAAGCATTCCCTGCCTTCCCTCTTCCCCAGCCTTCCCTTTCCTCCACCGCACTGCTGGCTTTTACTCCACTGAAATGCAGCTGCCCTTGCAGCCTCCAAGCCTTTCACCTCACCCATCAGCATGAGATAGGAGTAATGCTTCCTCCTCCCCCACGCCCTTCCCCCAGCACAGGGCCTTAGGCAGAGCAGCAGGGTGCATTGGAAGGTGTCCTCGTCCAGGAGCCCTGCAGAAGGACACCTGGGGCCCCACGCCTTCACTGGGGCCACAAGGACATGGGGAAGCCAGGGTGGTGCTCTGCCTTCAAAACAGCACAAGTGCTTAAGCTGGAACAGATCAGAGGAATTAACTTGTTTTCTCAACAAAGCCAATTCTCACCCTTTTTATCACAAATCTCCTAAGAGCTGGGTTTCACCCTGCTCTGGGAATTCCAGTTCTGTGGAGGTAAATAAAGGAGATACACACAAATTTTTTCTTTTTTTTTAATAAATAAAAAGGAACTTATTTTTAGTTTCACAGCCAGAGAACAAAGCCTGAAAATATGAACCACAGGCAAGGCCAAATGCAAAGCAGTGCCATGGGTGTGTGTGCTGGGTAGGTACTGCCTGTGCTGTGTGGCAGCTCCCTGTTCTGGGACCTTTTACCAGCACCTCCTCTTGAGAAAGACATACCAGGGTGTAAACAGTTGTGCTCAAAACTCGGTGAATAAGCAGAAGCACAAGAGGAAAAAACCTAAAATTCCAAAATTTCCAATTCCCGAAATACATGACCTCCCCTTATATCACCTTGGAAGGACAGTGTTGGGAGCATGTCCCTCCGTCTCTTGTCTTCAGACTCTGTGGTCTGTCAACAGACAGACAGTGTCAGTGATCCCTGCAGTGCAAACCTGTCTGAAAGGGAGCTCTGACAGTCTCAGATCTGCTCTCTCTGGAAGCTTTTCCAGGCTAACCTCTTCAAAGTGCAGGAGAGACACACCATCTGCCTGCTGGATCAGAGGAAGAGTGTATGAGATTTAATTAAGATGATTTTGCCCTCCAGTCAGGCTGTTTAAAAATTAATTTTCTCCTACCTCTTCCATTAAACTCATAAGCTAGAGGGAGCAATGCACCCTGAAATATTGATTCTGCCTCTCAGATGGCAGTGACCTACATTCATGGGTGCTCAGCCCACGAGCTGATGCCCAGGACTGTTGCTGTCCCACCACTCTGCAGACTGGAGGAATGATCAAGGCGCTGGTTTGGATTAAAGGCAGAGTTTGACATTAATCCTTTACTTTCTTTTAAATGCACCATGATTCATTATCTCAGGCAGGATCCCGTATCAGGTGCATTAGGAAAGCTTTGTGAGAGACAAGCTGAGGTTGTTTGATCAAAGCTGTGCCCTAGGCAACATGAGAGTTCTTCCCAGCCTACTACAGCTGGTTTCTGTAAAGGCAGACAGCCCTGGTTTGAGCGCTGGAATTGACTGGAAGGAAACTTAGATGTGTTTCATTTTTTCCCAATTTTCTTTCCCCCTCAGCTTATCAGTCATGTCAGTCCTACTAAACAAGGAATAACTAAAGGCCAAATTCAATTCATCTTTGATTTGCACCTGCAAAACTTACATCATCCTCACTGCAGGCTTCCTGGCAGTATCCAGCTAGGAAAATGTCAGCCTGGAAGAGATAAAGTCATGAAACTTTTGGGAAATGCCATGGTTACTGAGCCTTGCCCATAGCAGTGCTGCTCCAATTAAGTAATGTAGTGTGCAAACAATGGGGAAAATAATTTGGGAAGGAATTTAGGAATAATTTAGGAATAATTTTTTTAGGAATTTGTGAATAATTTTGACTTCAAATCTCACAAATTAAATATGCAGTGCATTGTACAATCAGTCACTCCCAAGAGCAACTAAGCACCGTAAAATTATATTCCTATAAAACAAAACTGTTAAGTGCCTACACAATGTTAGGGGCCATGAATACAGTCATGTATGTTTTATGTGTTATGCCTGAAAGTAATGACAATTTTCAGCCCACTAATGGTAAAAGGAGTTGCACATGTCACCATTGTAACTCATTCACTATCAATAATCTTTAGGAAATTACTGTAAAGGAAACAAGCCTGCATTGGGAGCAAAACTTGGCAATGCTATGCTGATAGGAGTCTGCAAACTCAGCAGTAATGTGGGTTCTTTCAAGTTCCTCTCTAATAATCTAATCAGTGTCATTAAGGAAACCTTTTCAGAACAGCTGAATGACTGCTGACTGGTGACTCTAAGCTTTATGGTTCAAACATTTGCTTTGTTTAGTTTCCCTGACATGCTCTGTGTCTCACCAGCAACAGATTTGGCTCCACTGGTCAACACAGTATTCAAGTCAGCATCACTTTTCATTCCTGCCAGAAGCCCACAAGACTGGACTTCTAGCAGCACTTTCCTCAGCATTCCTGAGGCTTAGCATTACACGTGGAACAGGAAACCTGAGCCTCTAAGACAAAAGAGACAATACACAATAGCTTGTGTGTTTGTGCCTGAATCTGGTGCTCAGTCAGCTGCACGACCATCTGATTGAGTTAAGGCAGCAAGACAGAAGATGAAGAACTCTCCCAGGTCTGGAGAATTCCTGAATGCTCATGGAGTACGTTTCTGGTGAAACTCTCAGCCTGAAAGCTCTCCATGGCATGCAGTAGAGTTCCTACCTGAGCCACTGTGGGTGAGGACTCATCTTCAAGGGCAACAAATAGTTTCTGCTCACACACGCCTCATTCTTCAGGAGAGCCGTGCCTCTTCTGCCTCTACCCACAAGAAATAAAATAAAACCTTGAAAAGGTTGTGACAGTCAGATAGGATTAAAGCACAAGCTCAGATAGATTATAGCCAGTCTAAGACCTGCTTGGGCAGGTTGGTGCAGACAGCAGAGGTCTGCTGGCCATGCTCTGGGCTGGTGTGGCAGGAGCCTGCTCTGATCTGGAGGCAGCCCAGCACTGCATTTCATGCAGCCCAGCATCGTGTTCCACCTGGCACTGGGTAATGCAGGGCAGGCTCTGAGGGAAGAAGTGAGTGCCTTCCAGGGTGGGCAGCGCTGACTAAACGTGCTTCCATGGATGCTGGGGCAGGGCAGCTCAGGTCTGTCTGTAATTGCTCCCAACAAATGCAGGAAAAGAGCTGGAGAGACTCGTCCTTCATGGCTCCAGGTCTTCAGTCCTTTCCTCCCAAGCTCACAGTAGCTCTTCTGTGCAGCAGAGCTCAGCAGGGTGGCTGTGTTGTCCATGAAAACACAGGGAGTTCCCACTTTCCTGATGGCCAGGAGGGACTGGTTTGGCACCATTTAACACAAGCCATAGATGCCATCAAACAACACCCTGTGCCAAACAGGCACTTTCTGCTGGAGTACCCCAGCACCCATCGGAAGTAAAACCTGTCCTGGCTTCATTAGAGTCTGAATTAGTCTACTTCCAGCTTCTGCATCTCATTTATGTCTCTTGCAGCAGCATAAGGCTCTGAATTAGCAAAGTAAACACACATCTTCAAGCACAGCTTTGAACAAATTGAACCAAAGTGCTTTGAACACGGCCTTACACTCACAGCAGACTAGGCAGGTATTTAGTGATACAGCCCTAAACTATGTCCTAGGTAAGAACATGCTTTGGGCCCATCTGGTTTGTCTTTAAGGTGCCTCTGAGAACGCCAAACTCCCCTGGAAATTTGGACAGGCAAAATAGAAGTGAAAGTCAAGAGAGTGAGAAGATTTTTTAGGAAATAATGCTTTTTTGGAGGGGAAGGAGTTGGAAAGGTCAGGGCCCCTGCCGGTGCACTAAGCTCTGGTTTCCCAGAGGCACTCAGAGGGGCAGAGGAGCACCTTGATGATGGCCCAGCTCTCACCAGTACAGCTCTGTCCTTGCCCACTGTCAGAGCAGGGGAGAGGGTGTCAGGAAATTTACACTGCCACATCAGATAAATTCAGGGAACATCTATCAGGCTCATTTTTTAGAAACAGATACTTTTTAATACCTTTAAAACTGATGTTGCCACAGGTTGTTTTGTCTGTTCCCCCCCCAGTTGTTAATTAAATCCTCTGCCAGACAGAAGCAGTTTTCAGCCCATAACTTGAAAGAGGTATTGAACCTCCCTTCAGAAGTCCCTGGAAAGAAGTCCCTACAAAAGAAGTGCAGTTGTTCTCCCAGGCCGGATTACCTTGCCTCCACTTTCATCTCGGCATGAAATACATTAATGACTCTTTTTTCACCCATAATAATTTAAGCAAGAGTCTAATAAACAGAGTCCTCACCCTCTGATGCTCAGCAATGAGCCATATGGCACATACATAAGGGAACATTAGTGATTAGGCAGCAGTTGAATTGTCTGTAACATGATTACAGTATAAAAATAGGCTAGCAAGAGACTGCAACAGCACCTCCCTGTATGCTCATTTTGCACTAGCAAGGATATGGGGATTTTCAGAATTTTGCTTCTGTGGCTGCCGTTTCACACTGATTATAAAGGGATTTTGGTTGAATAGCAGAGCTCAGACAAGGCATGTTGTTGTTTAAGAACAGATTATATATACGGGTTACGTAGAAATGCTCCAAAGGACACTATAAAAGGCAATTGTGTGCTTCTGATGAAAATTATGGGCTAGGATTAAAAGAATATTCTTTGTTTTTCACAAGTATGAGCTGTGTAAGTTTTAAATCAACCTGGCTTTGCAGGTACAAAGTGATGCTGGGAAGTGTTTGCTCAGTGCAGGAATGTCCTGTTACTGTGAGTGTACATCTAGCAGAATCCAACTTTACCACTACAGGAAACAGCTGCACCTTAGTACCTTGCATTAGTACTTGCCAGCTGCTGTGTTTTAGTTGTGCAAACACCACTTCTTGAGACTTTTCCTCAAAGTGTTTGGATCTATTAAAAAAGCAGATGTACTTGACAGCACCCACCACCTCACTCCCTCTCTTCCAGCACTTGCCATCAAAGGCACCGGCCCCAGATGTCTCAGCACTGCATCCATCCCAGTGGGGACAGAAAGTGGGACCAAAGAGTGGGAAGGAAGACTTAGTGCAACCCATATAATAAAGACAGAGATCTCCAAACACACCAGCAAAGCAAACACCAACTGATAAAGAAGTATCTCATAAACTTGATGTATTTATAGCACACTGTGGCTACAATTGAAGAGAAGAACATTTTAACTGAGAACAAGAATATTGGATTACTGAATGCAATTTTTTTGGTTGCTTTAAATATTAAATACATTGGGTTTGCTTCAATATGATATCATTTAAGGTAAGAATAATTTCTAATTCCCAAAGACTCAAGTCTTTATGAAAAGCATTACGAATCTATCTATTTGAAAGTCTAAAATCCAGCAAATATGAACTCTCTTTCAAAGACATTTCAATCTAAAGAACTTTTATGACAACTTTTTTTTTCATGGTAGAGATGATCAGTAAATGAGTGATTTGGGGTTTTTGTTTGTGTTATCCTAGAAATGCTGTGTCAGAGACAGCTTGTCTTTGTATGTCTGATGATAAGAAAACGAACGTATTATTGCACAATTACTTTATTTCCAAGACAGGTTTCATTATTCTCTTTTTTTTTAACATCTGGCTCCTCCCAAGGGCTCTCCTGGACTGTTTTTTCCCACAGCTCACCCCAGCCTGGTGTCTTACTGGGAGCCCAGCCCCAGGACCCAACTGTCTCCTCAGCCCTGCCTCAGCCACCATCTCTTTCTCCCTTTTTTAATTACCTGTTTAAAACCAGATTGTTCAGACACAGCAGACTCGCATTGAGTCAGTACAGTATTTTTGAAAAGTCACTGTTACCCTTTCAGAGATGGTATCACATTAGGTTAAAGACACTAATTTAAAAAATACAAAGCAGGTGCAGCAGAATGGGCTATAATCAGAAATAAGCCATACAGAGACAGCATTAAGATGTTCTTCCAGGTATTCCCCACCTAATAGAAAATTTCACCTGTGGAAAGTTTTTGAACACCTTTGCTCTGAATATTTCCAGAGTCCTTTTAGCTCCCATGATGCAAGTCTTGCTGTTCCCTCTCTTCTGGAAACACCTAACCCTTGGGCAGAGGACTTTTTCTCATCAAACCCATGGCATCAGTCCTTCTGATCAGAGAGCAGGAATGCTCTCCAGGGAGTGGACACCAAAGTGTTTCTTGTAAAAAAATGTCAAACTGAAGGGCAACCTCAGCTTTCAGCTCACCTTCTCCACTACCACGACGTCTGGTTTGATGCATGAGCCCCAGCCTGGTCCTATAGCCCACCCAGAGACCCCCCAAAATGAATTTCTCATTGCTCATGTCCTGGACCTCACTCTCTGCCAGTGCTCTCCCTCTGAGTGGGTGCAGTGGCTGCAAGGGGGACTGGACTCCAGTCATCCATAAGAATCTAGTTCTCAAGTGACCACCATCTCCACTGGCTTCTCCAGCTGCATACTCCAGGTCCTGTAGCACACAGTACCTCACCATCCCCTGCCACACAGCTGCCAAGGGGCTGGACACAAGCCAGCTCTGTGTCAAGGCTGCTAAAAGCCAACCATTGCCCTCATACCCCCTAAGAAAAAACTCACTCCTTAGCTAGGCCATCGTGAGCTCTTGCTTGTTGATTATTTGTGGCACTGATGCTCTGTGCATAACTGTATCTTACAAAAACCCTAACAGCGACCTTTGGGAGTGATGCTGCTGAGGCACCTGATGTGGCACTGCTGACACGGTCCTCTGGCTCACTGCTTGGTGTAGTCCCCTGGCAGAAAGCCCCAGCAAGGGGTGGCAGCTCTTGTCACCTTCTGTCATCAATCAGGGACACACTGAAGTGGATGGCAGGAAAGATGAGAAACCTCACAGCAGCCTTTCATGCCAGCCTGACCTAGGAATGAAATACTTGTTTTAACTTGAAATCACATAGCATCCACCCTGAGCTTTCCTGCTCCATCACAGAAACAAGGGTTGGGAAAGGACTCCCAGAGCACAAGCAGGCAGGTCCTGACTGCTTTGTGAATGACTCATAAGGAATATTGTAAACTGAAAGTAAATGCAACATGTTTTATTTGAGGTTGAAATAAATTACCACTGTAAAGCATATTTTATTGCTTTATAAATTGTCTGCTCTTAAAAGGCATTAATATCAAACATAAACAAAACAAAGACACATTTGATTAACAGTGCAGTTCTCCTAAGCTTCATGAACAGCTCAGTAGGGGGATTTCTTTATATGATTGGCTCAGAAACTTGACTTTGACATGCATAATCACCATTCGTAAGTTTGAGTGGACTGCAGATGTGTTCATTTGCTTTAAGATATATTTTCCTCTAAAATACCCCATTTAATACCCAGTCCTTCATTCCCTACTCAGATACAAATCGCACTGCTTTTGAAAAATTCCTTTGAAACATACATAGGGTTTTGTGTCCCTGCAGAAGGAGGACTTCCAAGTCCAAACCAGGAATGAGTCTGACCCTAAAACTAAGTGAAAAAACAAACTCCTCCCAGGCTAAAATAGTGAAAGCCCATGCACAAAAAATGTGTCCTTTCATTCTGAAGATTCTTGCAAAAACACTTTGCATTATCTGAACACACTGATGTGGAGAATTTATATTTTTGTTGTACAGATACTACCTGCCTGAGGCAGGTATGAATTTTGGTCATCACCTGTACTCCTCTAGGTGCAAACAGACCCAGGTAATCCAGTCTGCCCTGAGCCCAGGGGGTTGAGAGGGTGCTCACAGGGCTGGGTGTGCTCAGCACTGGGCAGTACCCAGCCCTGAATGCAGACACCGTGACAGGGTCTGGCCAGCTCCAGGTAGGTATGACAGGCAGAAAGGAGGCCAAAAAGTCACTTCCTCACCCTCCTGGGGAGCCACAGCTCCTGAACACAAAAATGGAATGAACATTCACAAGCAGCTCTCACTGCACCACAAAAAGGCTTCTGCCAAGGTATCCTGTCCCACTTTGACCCTCTTGCACTGCCAGGGCCATGTGCTCCCCATGCCCTGGCTCCAGAACAGTGTCTCCCTGAGCTATTCCTGAGCAGAGAGCATGCACCTCTGCTAGGCTGGACCCGTAGCAGCACAAAATGAGCTGGACTATGCCCTGTAAAACTCTGCAGAAACAGAAACAGAGACTCCAGTCTCAACGAGCCCTTGGAACAACACAGAAAGTCTGTACAAAACACCTCCAGGGCACCTTCTCTTCCTGCCACAAAACTAACATGAAAAATAATGAGCCACTAGTACAGAAATTCCTTCTAAAATCAGCTCGGTATCACTCAGAAAGTCCCTGCTTAGAGAAGTGCTTCTTCTCATAGCAGCCTCTAATGTTCTTGCCATGCCTACAGGAGCACAAATAGCTGAGTGAGATGCTAGAGTATTTTACACTATACAGCTGAATGGGAATGGTTGTCTGTTACTGGATCCAAGAAATTTATGTCAAACTTCAAAGAAAATACTATTTGATTCCGGTGTGATTTCAGTTTTCATCAAAATTTCATCAGTAACATATATAAATTTCATATGTTTTATGCATAATCTCATTTAAAAAAACAGTAAGCAAACTGCCTTCTACTAAACATGCTTTCCTCAGAAGAGATTTGTTTTGTGCCATGAGAGATAGCCAGCTTTGATCTCTGTAAAGCATACAGCAGATTTCAGGTGCTGCACTTGCCCATAGTGGCTCCCAGCAAGTCAAAGGACAGGTGCAGAGCTTCGGTGGGGTATGTGGAGCTGTGCCAAACTGGGCCACTTCAGCACTTTTCAGTATCCCACTCATTCAGGGAGTGGATAACCCTGGTTTAGTTCTCAGCCACATGTTAAAGTGCTTAATGGAGAGGTGGGGAACAGCAATGTCCCTTCTTCCACCTCAGGTCCTGGCTTGGGAAAGGCTTATGGAAAGGTGGCTTTGTGGCTGCCTTGTGCTAACAGAATGCACTGCAGCTGGGACAAGGGTATGTGCATGGGGTGCCCTGATTCATCTCATCTTAGAGAAACATCAATCAGGAACCTGCAAGCTTTTACACTCATCAGTCATCTCAGTTTTGCTCACTGAGAACAGATTCTTGGCTGACTTCTGTTTTTCCTTAGCAGTTATGAACTTTGCTTTGAAGATGAGAAAGGGGAAAGCTCACCTTCAGGGAGAGGGACAAGCACAGACATTTGCAAATTAAAATGCACACACATGTCAGCTACCCCAGCAGTGACCTCCATCTGTGCTTTACGACACAACATCTTATTATCTTGAACCTTAATTTTTCAGCCCTTTCTGAGGTTCCTAGGAGCATTCCTTTCTATATCAGTGAGATGTCTCAAGGGGGTCTACAGAAGAAACTAATGAAAGGAACCAGCTGTTGTCACTAGGGTAAGTTAGAGGGTTACAGTCAAGCCACAGACTCTGAAGGGACCAGACTTGCTCCATTTTCTGGTGCAAATGCCATACCAAAAGCAAGCTGAGCACACTGAGAAGGAATAATGGTTAGTGCCCTGGACTGGGATTTGGCAGATGGAGTTAACTCACCTTCCTCTTGTTCTTGAAGCAATCAGAAAAAAGAAACAGTTTATATTAACTTCAGGGTGCTCAAACATTTCCAGCTCAGCAAATGCCCCTAAAATATTTCTCCTCTACAAACAGCTCTTAGCAGTTTATGAACTGCCTCTAAGACTAAGAACAACAGACAGAAATCTTTTAAGGAATCACACTTCTGGGGAAAAAAAAGAACCAACAGACTTCAGGATTGCTACATCTCGGCTAAGGCTCATTTACCCATCTGCAAAGCCTCTTACCCTCTGATCTGCACTCCTGAGCTGCCCATTTCCCGTGCAATTGCAGTCAGAGAGAACAGGAGCTCTTAAATACATTCACATCTTTATTTCTAATTCTCCAGCCTTTGCATTCAGCAAGGCACTCAGGCCAGCACTATCTCAAGCAGTTCTGTTAAAGCACCTTTTGACTGATTGGGGACCTGAACTGAAAAGCTGATGGGATGATCAGTGAGTGCATCTGAAAGCAAGGCTGTTAACCAGTGCATTTGCTCACAGGGAGGGCAATGCTCAGCCACTCCACCAAAATGTGGCAGGTATATTCATTAGTGGTTACCAAATGCTCTAACTTTTCACAGACCTTTATAAATGCTGAGCATTTCATCTGGCAGGACAGCTATGCCTGAGAATTCAGCGTATTGTTAGAAACTGCCATTTCCTTCTCCTGCAGTCCTTCCCATCATGAAGTGTGTCATGGAACAAACAAGTGTCTATATTGTGATTATGCCAATGCAGGAACTGGGTCAGATATGGATGCCAGCTGGATCAGACCCATAGAGCAGATGAATGATTTAGTCAAGCGAAAACTAAGTCACTTGATGCCAAGCCCAGTGCTCCATCCACACCACCAGAGGTAACAGAGTAAGGGACATAAATAATCCCTCAAAGGAACTGATGTATCATGAAGGGCAAAGAGCCTCTGAAGCTATGTGTAATGGCATAAAGCACAAGTATATTACATGTTTACCTCTGTCCCTGCTTCTCTGTTATGAGGGCAGTGGGTTGCTCAGACAGTTGTCTTCTGGTCAGCCTATTACGTTATTTCCTATGGAAATGCAGGTAAAGGCATGTGTACTATTCAGCAGTAGAACAGAAGCCTTGTTTTACATGGGCTGAGAGAATGTTTCTTATACCCAAATGAGATTTTTGCATGCAGCTGCATACTCACCCAGATACTGCCCCTGCTGTGCTCCATGCCTGAGTGTCATGCCCGGTTGCTCTGCGTAGCAGGCATGTCATACGCACACAGTGACCCTGTACAAGAGCACATTCTGCAAGCCAAGTCTCAGACAAAAATTCACCTATAAAACCTAAGTTTGTTGGTCATTTCTTGCAGTGAATTGGGCTTTCACTAGGAATTAACATAAGCTGTAATGACTAATCTTATACTCTGTGCACTTGCTTATTTTCTTTTCACAGTTCAACCAGTTTCCTTCTTAATACTAAAACACTAAAGTCTTACATAGCATTCAGAGCATTATTTTCTGCTGGCTGTGTTTTGCTATGCTCTAAGCCTCTGTCACAACGCATGCAAAGGATAATGGCTGAATTTGTAATGCTTTTAACTAAAAAAATACTTTTAAAAACATAAACCATAAATTATTTATTCCTCTTTGTCCATTGTTTTAAGCACTGAATCTTCTCCCAGGATTTTACACAGTTCATTCAGTCTCTGTTGCATTTTAGGAATTCCTGCAAGCTGGGATTCCAGTCTCTGTTTTTCCTCACTCAATGATAAACGGATAGCGGTGTCCAACTGCTCAAAACTCCAGCCGCCTTGTCCGTCAAACTGCAGCAAGTGAGTGTGGTACTTCCTGCAGCAGAAATTAAAACATTAGTAATAGCTCAGGGAACAGACGGTTCGTTTTTGCATGGGAATTTGGATGTATGTGTCTCTTTTCAAAGGTGCCTCTCAGGAATTTGAGTTGTCCAGTTCTGGACCACTGGTAAGACTTTTTTTTCAATGACTTGTCATCCCAGAACACTCTTTCATGAGGGATTTGGGTATTTCAGAGTCTGTCACCAGTGAGGCAGGCATGATGCACTTGATCCTACTGCTAAAACTAAAGTTTGTTCAAATTACACTTCAGTTTGCTCCTCTGTGTCTTATAAGGTTGGCTAAAGGTAACTTTATTCCTAAAACATGGTTATTCCTTTCTCAAGGGGCCAGAATAAAAATGTCTGTGTAGGAGTCATAGATCTTTCAGTATCAGGGTGCATGCATTGAAAATATTCAAAGGTGTACACGTGGAGTTTGTCAAGACCTGACGAAACATTTTTCGGGAGGTGCCAGAGGAAGAGCAGAGAGTTCCCTCACAGCTGCTGGTATGACTGCATAATTTATCACTTTAAACTATAGAAGGTAAAATGCATCATAAAACACTGATTATAAATCCCATCCAGGAAATGTGACAGTTTTAATAAACTCAATGGCTTATGACGTGGGACTGAAAAGAGACTCATCTCCAGACTAATATTCACCACTTCTTGCATATTATCCATTGTGATACCAAATGCTTAACCCATCCTTCTATTGTTTTCCCCACCAAACTCACAAAAAATCAAGAGGCTAAATGCTGCAGATAGAGGACACAACTGTTAAAAAAAGAGACATAGTATTCCAATGGAGGAACAAAGTATAGTTTAACCACTTGCCATGTTTCCCATCTTCTCCCTGCACCGGTAAACTTCCCCAGGACACCTCATGTATCTTGTCACCTTTACAGAATAACTTGGTGATACCTGTTGTGCCTATGGCATAGACTAATTAATTGCCTCTTAGACATCTGCATATTAATAACTGAAACACATTAAAAAATGAGAGGGATGAATAAATACCTTTCAAAGAATGAAAAAAAATCCATGCTAAATTAATTTACATGACTACTGTTGTAGACAACTTATCTTAGAAACTGCAGTAGATACTGACTAAACAATTGCCCCAATACTAAGAATAAAGGCCAATCCACTGCTTGTCAGAGAGCTAGAAGCAATGACCATGGTAAAGCCCTGAATATACTTACCAAAGAGAAGGTCTGTGTGTTATGGAAAGCAGGGATATCCCAGCAGCTTTTGCAGCTTGGAATATCTTTCCTTCAACGTCAATGCTTACAGCACTCGTACATTCATCCAGCAATGCATATTTCGGCCTTTTAAAAGCAGATAAAGAACATTACTCTTCTAGGTTTTGGACAGCCTTCCCATGTACAAGGTTTAATTGAAAGAACAACAGGAAGTAGAGAGCTATTTTTGCCAGACAGCTGTCTCTTATTTACAGCTGGAAGCTGGCTAGAAACAACATGAAGTTTCCATGCATTATTCAGGTGAAAAGGCAACTTCCAGGAAAAATGGGGTTTATTTCCTGGCCCATTTGGGTACACAGTGATCTACCTTCTATGTCCTAGTGTGACCTAGTATTATTTTGTACTCCCATCAAGTTATGCAGTAGCTAAAGCCAACCTGAAGCTTCTTATCCACTTCTATGTAAGGACTGGGCTGCCTTTGTGTGCTTGCAGTCTCCAAAATCAAAAGGTTAAGGAGCTTGGCTTTCAAACCAAAAGAGCTTCTTGCAACAGTCCATCACACTTCAGCAACATTTGTAGGAGGGAAGATGTTTGTGCCTGACATGTTAAAGAAAGAAATATCTGAAAAAGATAATGCTATGTTGCCAAAAGTAAAGCTTAAGAAGCATTATCCAAACCAAAGGCAGAACTTGTATGACTAAACAAGATTTATGCAGGTCCTATGCTAGACGGTGTGGCATTTTGCATGGAGATTATGGTCTACTACTGCTTAAACTGTAACAGGAAATCTGCAAAGCTCTTTTTCATTTTCAAATGCATCCTAAGGAACAAACCGTAACACTTACTTGTGGTAAAACATCCGGGCCATGCCCATCCTTTGTTTTTCTCCTCCTGATAAGACATCTTTCCAATCCATGATGGCATCCCAGCCTTTTAAGAAAAATGCAAAGAAAATGAGTCAGGACAATATAAGTTTATGAAGGAAATGCAGCTTCACTTGCAATACCTATGTAATCATAATAATAATAAACCAAAATCACAAAGAGCATTTCACCTGCAGAAGAGACAGCTCAGGCTACTGAATCACATCTTCTGAAATACCTCAATGTCTATGCCCAGGCAATCAACTAGAAAAATATCCCTTATATTGTAACAATTTTGAAAGTGGAGTTTAGACTTTTTGGTCATAGAGATATTGTCAAAAAACTTTATTTACCATCTCTTTGAAGAAAACTCTTTAACCTGTATATAATTAGTAATTTTATTCTGTCATATTTGTTTAATGGAACAATTCTTTATTTTTTCTTGAAAGGTATGAGTGGAAATTTAAAAGCAAAGTAAAATAAATAAAGTGTAAAAAATAAAGAGCAGTGTGAGACAGCACTCACTACTGTAGGCAAAGAAAACTGTCAGCAAACCCAACAGAAACACAACTGCAGAAACATGGATGGATCTGTGTGCACAAACAGACTGTCACTTGCAAAACTACAATCAGACAGGAGAATCTTCTACAAAACCTTCCTACTACTTTGTATTTAAAAATAACCCACAACTGCTGTAACATTGAGTATCCTTATTTAATACTCTGCATGGTCTCTAACTGATTAATTTCTTTATCACTTTCAGGTACGTGCAACAGGAGCATGAGGCATTTTATTTATGATCTTACAGCAGACTGGTGTTCTGTGAGTACTTGGGCATGAATAATTCCTGCTACTGAAAAAAATAAAGTAACAAATTACCTTACTGAAAATAAGTTTTCAGTCAAACAATCCATATGGATAGAGAAGCAAAATAGATGAGTTTTCAAAAAGAAGAGTGTGGATGCAGTAAAACATCTGGTAAGACATTTTTCTCAATAGATTATTTATTCATGAGACAAGCAGCTGAAGCAGGGCTGAGAGGAAGAGGACATTTTTTCAGATCAGACCCAGAAATACTGTAACTAAAAAGTGAGTAACACAGCCAAAACTCCTTTTCTGCCACTGCCAAACTTAAAATAAATATTTGCCAGAAAAGACTATAAGTAAGATAAAGCAAGGAGAGTGGGGCTGTGTTATTTCTGATACCTGAACAAGTGTGAGACAATGGGGCTTGTGAGGTGCAGGAGGCTTGGTACTGCTCTGCCTGTGCTTGATGCTATACCAGGGCTTGGCAGGACTCAACAAAACATCGATGAAACATCTGATGAGAGGCTGTGTGACCAAAACCAGTAATTAATAATGACAGAGACTAAATTTCAAGATTTTGCTCTGCAAAAAAATTAGAAAATGTAATGATTTTTTAATAAGTATTAAAAAAGTTAGATTTAAAAATGAGGCATATGCAAGAAAGACATCACCTTTAATGATCCTACAGCTTTTCCCTATTTTCATTCCATCCTTGTTTAAGGATGCCAGTGGGTACCCTCACATACAGTGCTGTCTATCAGCAGGCTCCCAACAAAGATGGAGTTGTGTAGTGATTAACTACACAACTATAACTATTATACTATACTATTATAACTATTACACTAACTATTATACTATAACTAACTAATATAACTATTAACTACTACTATATCCAATGGTGAATCACCAAGGAACAGATACACACAGGCTGCTATTGCTGAGCAGTCCAAGTGCTGGGACCTCACAGAGAGCTGGAGTGCAGTTCCACCAACACCGTGAGCTTCCAAAAAGCACTGTAAAACACCTGCAGCACTCCCTTTTGGCAAAGGGTTCTAGCAAGGGATGGGAACAGTTCTTCACAAAAGCCATAGAAACAACTGTGCTTGTGAAGACAACATTCAAGCTGCTGCTTATGTTCTGTTACTTTTAAGCTGAGAATACAGACGAGCTTCAGGCCCTGGATCTGAGCTAGGGTGTGGGTGGGTGTGCATGTGTGCACATGTGCCTGGGGAAGCAGTGCCTGTGTTCATACAGTTTCTTCCTGATCATCTGATTTATAAAGGCTTATTAAAAGACAAAAAGGAATGAAGTTCAAAAAGAAGCATCCTCTTGTCAGCAAAATAATTCTATTATTTTCTCTAAAGGTGTAAGATTTAACCTCCATTTACCAGGATACAATGGTCATCTCTGTGGTTACCTCAACTTACATTCTAACTGAATATGACGTGCATCTTGTCTCTTCCTGCCTAGCACCCTCCCTGAACTCTCCTATTTTCCACTTGGAATGCCTCAAACAACAGATAAGGAAGTGTGCAGTTTTATATTATCCCTTTAAAAAACTCTTTTCTAATGTGTAAATAATTTTGTCTGAACACTTAGGCATTGTAACTCACCCTAAACAGACTCCCCACTGTCTGTGAACTACTTGTCTCCTGTCTCTTCCTGTTGACACGGCACAGGTCAGTGAAGCTACTTAAGTATTCTGGAAGTATCAGCCAAGTCAGTGGCTTAGGGCACCCATAACTACATCCACTTCAGAAATGAAGAAATGAAATGGCTCGCCCATGAATGCAGCACAAATCTCTCAGTAAGTGCAAGCACAATCCTGGCTTTCAGAGTCCAAATTCCTTGCCCACCTTCTTGTTATGGCTTTTGCAGACAGTAAGACAAAGAGCATGTTTAATGTGCTGGGGCACAGTAACAGCAGTAGAAATACATACAGCTGCCAGCAAAAAACTAGTGATAGCCTCAGGATAGCAGCATTTCATTTTCTTGCACAGCTTCTTTTATAATTCCTTTAATCTCAATTTTCTGAAGGAAAATGCAAGCTGTATTTGGCAAAACCCAAATGGGTTACTCCTGGGATCTATAGCTCTCTGTATCCTTCATCCTTGTGAATCCTTGCATTTTCATGCAAGACTGAGCATTCAGCTGCCATGAAAAGATAAGCTTAAAAGATCCTTTTTCAGATCTACATTCCAATGCACCTTATCAGACATGGACTGAAGGACAGAAGAAAGGCTAACACAGCAGACCACAGCCAGAGTGTCCTGGGTTTTTGGGCATGGAAGCCACTTTCACAGCATAGGTAAAGAGAGCCCAGTGCTGTGCAGGATGAATATGCAAGGATGACCCGGGGCTGAGCAAGGAACAAAGAGACCATCGATTGCTTGAGCCCCAGCTCAGCATGACACTGCAGGGATTTGGGTCTCTGGATTTCGGAGCCACTGGAAAAGCTGGCAGAGCTCTCCAGAGTTCCTGCTGGTACCAGTAACAAAAGCAAATCCAGGGCTAAAGCGATCAGATGAAATAATCTCAGAGAGGAGGAAATGGGCTCGTTCGTCTGTTTATACGTGGCCTAGCACAAAGGCTCCCTGGACAACACCCAAAGATATGACAAATGCGCAAAATAATGAGGAATAATTACAATCTGGGGTGCTGAGAAACTATAAACAGGTTGAACTTGCTCAGTAATGTCATCAGCCCCAACCGGACAGGCCCAGTCACGCGTGCACCGCGCAGCTCCACGGCCTCATGGCTCCTCTCGTGTGACAGGCTGTCGGCAGCCTAGGGCTGCATCTCCACTGACACTTGCTATATATATTTTATAAATATATAAAATATAGATTTTCAGAGCAGGTCAGAAGAAACTACTCTATGTATATGTACTGCATATCTCCATGCTTTTAGCCCCCATTTCTGGACATGCTTTTCCACCACACACGCTGAATACAACCTTCCTTTTGTAGGAAATTATGGTTCTGGTAGAGCTAACAACTTTGCAGATGTGGATGGGGGCACTATCCACAGATAATTAAAAGCTAAGTAACAAAACAGCATTCATCTAGCATCCAGGTGGTGAGAAAAACATTAGTGTGGGCCTCAGTGGGAAGGGAGCTCTGGCCCCAGCAGCAAGGGGGACTACTGCCAACAGCCACTGCACTGGGTTCTTCGAGGGCTTGGGCTCAAGAACACCCAGAACAGTGGTGCTGGGGAGAGGGATTGTTGTTTTGGTGGATTTGATGTATTCTGTTGATACCGACTGAAAAATGTTCCGTGAGGGTAACATGAAAGCTAAATGCCAAATTGGGCTATTTATTTTACTTAATTCTAACTTGGTCAAACCTTAATGCTAGAAAAAGAGAGGAATTTCTGTCATTGGCAGCAACAGAAACAACATCAGACATTATACTTGGAATGTGATGATCTTGTACTGTTGCAACGTGGAAGTAATTCAGCTAAAAACAATAACGTCATGCCAGAACAAATAATTTGAGTCAAAGTTGTGCACCTCTGGCTTCATCTGGCTTTTTCCTAACTGCCCACAAGGAGCAGAACACAAAAATGCAAAGCATAAGATTATACACACATGACATTCATGATAATTAAAGCACAAGAGGTTTATATGAAAATTTTCATTATTTCAGAAAGAAAAAAGTTCCATTTTTAATAAAAATATTTTCAGTTTAAAAATATGATTTTAAGCAGAAGAATGAAATAAAAATTGGGATTAAAAATATTAGTCTATGTATAAACGAAAAAATTCAACTGTTCACTTTCAGCAAGTATTTCTCTGTCTTGCTGGTTCAAAAAACCCCAGAACATGAGTCTTTGTCCCAGACCAGGGCAGCTTTAAGAAATATTTAAGCATATGAAATCCTTGTAATGTGTCAAATCATATGTCACAGATTTCCTCTCCGCTCCTACCTTGGCACTTGTCTCCTGTAAATGCTCAAGAAGAAAAGGATACAAGTAAGTATATTATGGTCCTAAAAACTTCCTGGTATGTGGTAATCTCTCTCCCTGTTTTCCAGCTTTGCCCACTTCTGTCACTTTAGATCACAAAGCACCTAAGTCATGTTTTCTCCCAACATTTGTTTGTGCAAACTTTAGCACAGTGTGCCCTTATCCTGAGCTTCAATATAGCACCAGTGAACATTAACAGGGTCCTCCAGACTTTGTAATAGATTGTGTGTGTTGTTCATGTGCAGTCAGACAGGCAGAAGAGCAAGAACAGCAATAAATACTTTCTTTGGCATGGAAAGCAGCATGAGACTGATCCAAACCTGAGGTTTCAGTGACTGTAGCCAAGGCACCTTGGACATGGGACATAGTGACTGCCCCATCACCAGTTACATGCTCCAGCTGCAGGGTCAGAAATCACAACCATGTGCACCCAGTGACTGCTGGGGGGTGGCTTTGGCCACCAAGGGTCACATGTTGTGCAGTCCAGCCACAAGTACCAGCACACAGTGAATGCACATACTCCACAGTGACTTCCTGCCACTGACAATTTAACTGCTCCACCTTTTCCAGGTGCCCATTCCAACATTCCTGCTTGTTCTTCTGCAACCTAGGCACCTCACTTAGTGAAATAAGTGACTCAGGAATAGTTGTAGTGTCAGTGTAGGAAGGAGAGGCCTTCTCTGCAATTGTTCTGGTCACTGAGCTTAGCTCTGCCTACTTTTTCTTGTGTTATAAGATCAGATTTGAATAATAACATGAATCAGAGTGACAGCAGATTCTTATTTTCTATTGCAACAGTCATTATTACATTCTTAACAAAGAAGCATTAACCCATGGTGGAGAGCTATCTTTAGGCATACAATTGCTGTTGTAAATGATTACTACTTCCCACTCCAAAATGTGCAGAAAAAGACTGAAGTATCCACACATACTTAAAAAAAAAAGACAGCTTCTGCCTCTTTAACAGAACAACAGGCTGACATCCAGGAATGGGAATTTAGACAATGTCTTGGGATTCCCAGTGGTTGAACCACTACTCTGTGTTGTCAGAACGATCTGGAGACTCACCAAGCACTCACAAGGCAAAGTACCTGATCAAAACCAGCACTGACAGCTGAAAGGGTAGAGAAAGGGTACATTCAGCACATCCCTTAAAGGGGTCTGAAGATTCTTTTTCTTCTCTCTAAATGTTACCAACTTTGTCCTGTGTCTGTTTTAAAAGCATAATGATGGGGAGGAAATTGAAACCAGAGATTAGTGTCTGATAGGAACAAAAAGGATAAAAATTATTGCTGTGCTTGGGGAAAAACAAAGCCATGAAATGCTCCAGTTCCTTAGATACAAAAGAAGCCTTTAGCATCTTGACATTTATAGTGCCAGTATATATATATACACACTGTCTCCAACTCTGAGAACAAACAACGCTGAGTACACATGGCAACTTAAACAGCAGGCAGTAGACGGCAACATTCTACTGCCAGCCAGTGTTGCTTGGTTATTTTTAACTTGCTCACTCTGGTGGGGTGGTCTCAGACATTCCTTCTCATAGCACATAGTCCTGCTGATCCCACAAACTAGGGAAGTGAAAGCATATCTGAGTCTCTCTTCATTCACATACTTTCAAGTGGATGCAGTCAGTGACAGTACACTGTTTTACGACAGGTTACAGTTTTTATGAAAATCAAGGAAGGTAAGTGATCCCACAATACCAGGAAAAGACTGGCCATCACAAAATAGTGATGAAATCAGTTAGTAAAGGTCAGTCACAGTAAGACACATGCAAGGAATGGATTTTGTCAAGTTTTTAACAAAAATATGCATTTTACCTCCTTCTCTTTGAACTATGTGGTACAGATGAACCATATGCAGAATAGACTCCAGATCTTGATCTTGATAGCCTTTCTCATGCATGTCGTCCACTGAATCTGGGTAGATGACTTGATCTCGTAGTGTTCCAATGGACATGTAGGGCCTGAGGAACAATACAGGGAAACTGGTAATCTGAGGATGGCTTCAAGAGAGCACATCTTGCTGATGCTCTATGAACAGAGTATAAGGCTTGAAACACTATGCTGCTAAAACTGGATTTATCCAGTGGGTGCATTGTGGGTGAACATTTTTCTGAACTTACCTTAAGAACAATGTATTGTTTCCATAACAGTTGATTATTACACGGTAACAAAGGTACTGTTAGCATGGAAACACAATGATAGATTAGGCAGAATAAATATCCACTTCATAGCCCATTTTGATTGCTTGCACTTGGAATCAGCAGAGCTGTCCTGTATTCGAGCTTTGGTACTCGTAAGAGATTTAGAAATTGATTTAAACACATGCTTGTTAAAATCAAGTTGTAACAAAAACATTGCAGCTCAGACTGGTAAAGAACTCCATGGTGCAGCAGGAGACACACAAGTCAGACAGGAGAGCACTGAAAACCTTCTTTCCCTACTATTCTGGAGAGCAGAATTCCAACTGAGCATAACTCAGCTGTCTCTAGAAGCCAGTGTCCCACCTCTGAATTGCAAAGTAGCACACATTAAAGGGGCTGGTCACCTTAAACCTCCTAGCACCAGCCTCCCTTTGCCAAGTACAAGGCTGTGCTGTATGTGAAGCAGCTTCTTAGTCACCATATTTCCAGACCAGGTAGTACCATCTGTCTTACTAAAACAAGTTGTCTCCAATTTGAAGCTGGAGTCCCCAGCCATGGTTGGGGAATGGCTATGGTCAATTGCCACAATATCATGAGCTGTGCCCAGCCTTTGGGACAGCCCAGGACTCAAAAATCCTCCTAGTCTCAAAGAAAACTGAAAGAAGTTTCACAGCTCTCTAAAAGATATCAGGCCATTCAGGTTAAGACAGCAAAGCCAACCTAACACATATCTACTTGACCATTTCCTTTGTTGGTCAAAGGATTTCTTGTGAAGGATAAATACCCATCCTGTCTCACAGACACTGCTGATAGCTCTTGGAAACTGGAGGCACCACCGGAACCGTCTGTGGGATTTTGAGTTTGGAAGGGAAAGTCAGAGCCAAAGAACAGTCAGGCTCCAGACTCTGTCCTGCTTTCTGTGCCAAGTGCTCCACAACTCCCTCTGGGTTCATCTGCTAAAACAATACTAGTCATATTAAAGCTGTAGTGCCAGGGGATGATGATAGAGAGGAGCAGTCAAAACTGGGCCAGCAATGAGGAGGCTTCCATGCAGCTTGCTCCTGCCACCAAGAACTGCTTCCAACAATTTCACAGTGTGTTAAAAAGTGGTCACTTTTCTTCCCTAAAAAGCTCTGGACCTGCCTGGTGGGAAAGTCTCAGACATGCAGAGGCTTTGCCTGAAAGAGATGTGTAATACCTCAGCAGATTTCTTCCCTTCCCTTGGAGGTGTCTGCAGAAGGGTGGATAAATCCATTGTTATTCTAAGAGTCCCTAAAATACACTGTACAGTAATGTGAAGGAACTCAACGGTGCAACAAATGAAAGATTACAGAACTAAAGCTGCCATATAAACTAAAATTCACATGCAAGCTGGCATCAGCTGCATTGGTTTTAGTGCTGCAAACACCCATGGTGAACTGTCTGTGACCACCTGTGGTTAAAATACTTTCACCACTGAGGATGGGAACAGCAGGGGATCTGAACTCTTTGCAAATATTTGGTCATCTCTGTGTTGTAGCAAGCACCCAGATGGAGCAAAACCAGCACCACAAGTCAAATACAAACACTGTGTGCTCCTCTTTGCTCATTGTTCTGCTCTCTGCATATTGTGGCAATAGGACTGCTCTGGGTTGCTGCATGAACACTAGCACCAAGTGCAGTAAGCCACATAAATTAATTGTGATGTTGCAAAATCTCAACTCTAAACATTAAGTAACTTCATGAAGTAATGAGTATTACATATCCACAATGCTCTCCATCTAAAATCCCAAGGGGCTTGACTTCTTGCATATGTAGAAATCACTTCACTTGCTCCAGACTGCTGCCACCTCTGGGACAGAAGAGCAACTCCACCTGGGCTCAGAAAGGTTTATATCAGCGGGTAAGACTGTGTAATTTAGGTGAAGCTGCAGGTAAGGGCAAGGAGAACAGAGTTACCTATCATATAATTTGTCTGGGGTTTAATACCTTACTCTTGGAAGTATGATCCTGTAATGACTGGGAGCTCTGAGATTTAACCTACAGCAAAGCAGGGAAAGCAATGCTAAAACACACTGTGCCAGGACACTTGGTGCCATGCTGTTTACTGAGTCACCAGCACTGCCTCCTGGCACAGCTGGATTTTCCTTCTGGCCTCCCAGCTAAACACACCGGTACTACCAAGAATGCCTCTCCCCACCTAGTTTGTAAAAATTACAGAAAAGCCCAGCTTGCAGTGGAGTAACAAACCCCCATCAATTACTAACTAGCAGAAAATAAGAATGGCTTACAAGGAAACTACTGTTAAGAGGGTGGAAGCATGTGTCCAAAGAAAGAGCTACTGGAAAGAGCCTAATTATATACTACACCAGTCGGAGTCCTCAACTGGAAGGAGGGAGACTTTAATACCAGTCTTTTTTTCCCCAGTGCTCTCTAAGATAAAATCCAGTAATTATCCTAACCATTCAGTAGCATTGTAAAAATATTTAAAGGGGGTTCTAATCTTATTTAGGTGCCTGTTCTCAGGAGAGATTAAAAAAAAAAGTTTAAAAGTTTTAAAAATGAGTGTTAACACTTAGCTCTCAGTTGGGCACCTAAGCTGCAGTAAGTGGCAGAAGATCAAACATTCATTTAAACATAGAGATTCCTATAGGTTAACTCTAGGTGTCTCCCTTTACCTACTACATAGATATTTTGGACCATTTTCCAAAAGCTCAAAATCTCTGCCTGACCATCTAGGGGATCCCCCCATATTTGAATTTTCTATCGCCTTGCTTGCCAAGATCATAATTTTACGAGCTGCTATATTTGTCTGGAATCACCGCAGCGAAACTCCAGCTATTGCAATGTTCCTGGTTTAGATTAATAGTAAAAATTCCAGTTTTCACCAACAGCAAATCTTGATCAACAGTGATCAACAAGAAACAACAGCCTCCACTAATTAAAGTAACTGAATTCCTAATAATTATTCGATGACATAAATAAAATAAACAGAAAAAAAAAAGATGGCCACCACTACAAATCTGAGAAAATAAAATGTCTTGACTGAATGTGAATTCTTTTTAAGTAGTGTTGTATCCACTGCGCTCAAACAGAAGATGCTATTATCAAAGAGTTAAATATAATAAATAATATTTACCAAAATTCAAAAAAGCCACAACAGGCTATTTGCTAATCACACTATGTCTAGTTCAAGGGATTTTAGAGCCAGCTAAAGTTTCAGTAACTGTTCTAAATATATAAATAATTGATCTGTCTTTAAACTACCCTACACTGAACTTTGCTCTCCACTCATACAGAACTGGCCACAAACATCCTCTAAATATTTCAGCTAGATCAGTTACCTAGTGGAAAATCCTACCAGAGCGCTAAAGACCATAATGCCAACGAACATAACAGGAAATGAAATGCACAGTATGAAAGGCTGAATTCTCAATGCATATAATTAGAATCTGGTATCAAAGGCTGAAAAAAATCACTCTGTGGCTTTTTTTTTTCTTTTTTCAAAAAAGCTGTGCACATTTCTACAGGAAAACAATCCAGGAGCAAATAATAACCGGACAGGTAAAAGAAGCCTTTAAACTGCTATTCATACGCAGGTATCATCTCATCTCATGATTTTTCACTATTACCAGGATCATAGGCAGAATATTACTAGAACTGGTCAGGTGGCAAAAAATGTTTAAGGTGAGCAATTCACATAATTATTCAGTTCAGTCTGTTTGTATCTTGTGATAGGCAGAGGACACACAAAAACACAAGTATAATTAAAATCAAACACAGAACAATTTCTATAAAATTTCAGCAGCTAATGCATTCTGAAATAATTATACCACCTGCAACGAATCAATCAAATGAAGAGAAAATACTCTCCTTTTCTTAAACTACCTCTGGCAGTACTGATGATAAATGGATCATCTGGATGGATGATCATGAAGATCAGTGAATTGAAGAAAGAACAATGAGCTGTTCTGGACAAGGTTCTAGCCTGTCAGTCTCACCAGGCATACTCCAGCCTAAGAGGTTTTCCTGAGTTTTATCACAGCAGTGTAACACAATGAGCAAGGCAGTCTCCCTCTTCTAGAATGATCCCGTATTATTCACAGTTTTGTAGATGAGAAGTGACACCTTATTTCACAGGGAAGAGGAAGTGTAGACAGCAAAGCCTCCAGAGCAAAGGCTGTTTTTGCTCTGGGTTTCTACAGTGCTTAGTTGTCCATGGCATAACTTTTTCCATGCACTGTGATAAGAATACACAAGAGCATTCATAGAGCAATAGTGTGTCTGCAGTGAAACACCTGCCAACAAGTGAGAAGGCACACACTGCACTGACTTCCTTCTCTTACCTGCTGTGAAACATATGACAGACAGACTAGAGACCCACCATGTATATGGAAACATGGAACATTATTGTAGACATTTTATAAGCATTATTGCTATGTGACGCAGCTCTTCAAGGGAGCTGTAGTAATAAGCAGAAACTGATATTGATAAGGCATAATTAATGCAAGATGTTAGGCAAATAATCAAGCTTGGAAAAGCCTTCCCTCTTGGGAAAGCCACACTCCCATCTAAACTAGGGAGGTGCACACATGATGAACTGAAGAAAAAATCCCACCTGCTACATTCTCCCATGAGACCATGACATAACTAATGGCTAAAGAACAATGAAGTGAAAACCCAGTGTTGTGAGGACAACTCTGCACTGTCAGCAGAAGAGACTCATCTCACCTAGAAGTTACTCATGTAAGTCTGAGTTAGTTACCCCTGGCCCTCTTTGTAGTCAATGGTGTCCTCTAGTGAACTGGTCCTAGGACATAGGCCAAGCAGCTGCAGTGACCCCAGCTGGAAGACTGTAGTGCATTACGGAGCTGGTGATCTGTGGAACAGTTGCCTTGACCGTGCTATACCTTGCTGCACTGTGTTGGGTTGTGCTGCACATACAGCTTGACCTTCAGGCCTGTGCTGCACTGCATTTATCTCCTGGGTGCAGGATAAACTTTGTCAGCTAATCTTCACAGAGGAGCCTGCAAGCAGCTCCCACTTGGCACCAGCAATTACACTGCCGGCTTGTCCTTGTCTTTATCTTGAAGTGAAGCAGCATGTTTTCGTGGTAACATCCTTTGGTATGACACTAGAAGTGACAAATGGCATTGTTTACTCCTAAGAAAAGCCTACAGAGTGCTCAAGACCATAGTGCCAAGGAACCTTAGCACAGATGGGCCCAAGCGTAGCATATGCTGTGCTGTGACTAGAGGTCTGTCTGATGCTGCACAATGTTGGGCTCCTGGCATCTGATGGGATTCAAGTACCACAGAACTGGTGAAGGGACTGGAGCATCTCTCCTATGAGGAGAAAGACCTGGGGGTTCAGCCTGGAAAAGTCTCAAGGGGATCTTATCAACTTATATAAATACCTGAAGGGAGGGTACAAAGAGGGCAGGGCTGGGCTTTTCTCGCTGGTGTCAAGTGACAGGATCAGAGCTAATGGGCACAAACTGAAACAGGAGATGCCATATGAGCATCTGGAAACAATTTTTCACTGTGAGGGTGATCAAGCACTGAAGCAAGTTTCCCAGAGAAGCTGGGGAGTCTCCATCCTTGGAGATACTCAAAAGCCATCTGGATATGGTCTTGCCAAACAGGTTTAGCCTGCAGGCAGTCAAACACAGAACTAGAACCTAAGAAATGTGTCAGAGTGAGAACACCATGGAGAAACTGGGAGAAGGCTGAATGACCTTGGAGCTGGGACACAGTTCTGGAGTTTTGGAGCCCAACATACAGGGGCAGGCAAATGCCTAAAGGGCATGGGAAGAACTACTACCTTCTTTTCAAGAAGGAGGTGTTGGCTATGTCTACTATCTGGATTTTTAAAAGCATAGGGCATCGTAACAGAGTTTCTGATTGAAAACTAGTAGAAAGGAGGAGAAAGGACTTAATCCCAAGGAAGCTAATACCAGTCATTATTGGAGCTTTCAGCTGTCCTTCCCTTACAAAAGCCAGAACCTTTTAGTCTTTTAATATCAAGCTTTTTATGTCAGGCAGATTTCTAGTTTATGTTTCCCAATGCTTCCCATTGTTACGAAACCAAATTGTTTCTCATTACTTGATATGCATAAGGCATTTGAAGCGTGCTTTATGATGCTCCTAGGTAAAATATTATTGAAATAGTAAACAGTTGCCATTCTGTACATCTGTCAAACATCCTTTGTTGCACAGTTGCAGGGCAGGTGCATTAAGCTGGACATAGCTGCTCCAGCTGGACAGAGTAATGGGAGCTTAGTGCAGAAACTAGGTCATGTAAATGCAACCACCAGATTACTCCCTAACATGCAACTTTGTCTGTATCACTGCTAAACTACACAGAGTTCTCAGTTAACCTCTAGGTGAATTTGTTCCCCTGGCACTGCTATCAAAACTAAATTTTAAAGGCAAAAGAAGTTGTGGATACCCCATTCCTCTAAATGTTCAAGGCCAGGCTGGACAGGCCTGGTCTAGTGGAAGGTGCCCCTGCCCATGGCAGGGGGTTGGAACTGGATGGTCTTAAAGGCCCCTTTTAACCCACGGCATGCTATGATTCTGTGAGCCGCTGGTATCAGCAAAATGAACCTAACACAGATTAAATAGATTGTCATTGTTTTGCAGGATAGATCCTATAAACACCAGCTATGTATTCAGTTCTTACAATCTATTAACGGCTTTGTAATTATAAAATGTTTATCAAGCTTAACCTGACTATGTACTTAAAAAAAGTTCAAAGCTTTTTTTCCCTAGCTTTTAAATGGAGTTTCATAAACAGTCTGGCATATACATAGATGATTGGAGAAAAGTTGAGTATGTATCAACATCTCTCAATTCCTCACCCACATATGGTTGTCTTGGTATCTCCCATAGCCACAGCTTGCTCCAGACATGCCCCAGTCTGAAGGCATTGAGGGACAAAAACCCCAGAGAATGCTGAAGTCCTTTCACAAACATCAGTTTAGCAGTAGCCCTTAAATGTTGGATTTATGTAAATACATTTTAAACCTAAGGTAAACCCCAGTGCAACAAGATGACTATATATTTCAGTCTGGAATTTATGCAACACTTTCCTTAAATATCCAGACAATACCTGTAAACTGTGCTTTAATCAGCTGAGTCTTGTGTCTGGGCAGTAGAGAAGACCCCTGGCATGGCTTGAGGGGTCTAATCCACAAAACCATTTTCCATCTCTGACTATCAGTGTTGGTGAACTTTGTACACAGTGTCCTACCTAGAGGTACTGCCATTACTTGTGAGCATTCAGCACATAGACCTAATAATAAATATTTAAACTTTACATCTCTGAGTGAGCCTTCAGTGGAAATGGAGAGGTTTCACAGAGATCCTGGCAGGCAAAACTTCATCCAACCTACAGGGCAGCAAGGCAAGAACTTTTCTCTTCTAGATGAGGCAAGATGGAACTTTCATCAATCAAGAAGGATAAGTGCAAGCATTTCTATAGGAATGCCAAAAAGATGAAATGGAAGAAGCTGGCCAAGTGCCCTGGCCAAGGGGAGAGCCTGACAGCCCTCTCAGATGCCAGGCCAGTTTCTAACAAACAGCAGAACTCAGGTAAACTGTCTGGAACTGATTAATCTCAGCAGAGGAAAAATAAGATATAAAGTAGAAGGCAATCTTTAAAGCATATCTGTATCAAAACAATATGCAAACTATTGCACACAGTATGAAGTGTGCTATGTTTCTTGTTAATGTTTGTCTACCTGTGGTGGTGTGTAAATTTAGTTTAATCTCAGTTAATGGTTTAGCCCCAAACCCCTCTTTGTAGTTGGCATGTCCTTCCTATACTCCTCCCCCAGAAAGCTGTCCCTCAAGCTGTAAACCCTTCCCCTTTTCTTGTCAATCTATGTTAAGTCCAGGCCCCAAGTCTGGAAACTTCCCTCAACCCCTCCTCCTTAGGTGTCTATCAGTTTAGAACCCATCCCCTTGTTCAAGAAAGTTCTTTGTTCTTCTATAGATGATTCGTTGTTAAGAGCTAGCCACTCCCATGATGTACTGTTATTGGTTTGTTGCATGTCAGTTATGTTTACTCCACCTCTGTAATCCCCTGATTGGTTTATATCTGTTGTACACCCCTTTCTCTGCCCCCCCTTTAAAAGACTGCACAAAAACTGAGTCTGTGGACTTGTCCCGGACTGGGCCTGAGTGCAACCTTGTATCTCTGTCCAAGCCCTCTCCCTCCCACTCTGTCTTTGCTTTCCCTTCCTCAAACAAGGGAAATAAACACCATCCTTGGGAATTGAGCAGACAGAGTTGCCTCTTTCATTCCTCGCTTTGCACCATTCTATGCAGCTGGCCAACTCTGCCCTCGAGTATCTTCCCCTGGAGAGTGGTCTGCAGCCCATCCTGTCTGCAGGCCCAACGCGCTCTTTAGAGCACCGGAGGTCGCCAATATCAGGCACACCCATGGGGCTTCGCTGAGCTAGCCTGCCCGGTGCCTCATCAGGTGAGGGAGAATCAAGGGTCGGGTCATCTACCAAAGACCTTTTTCTCATCTGTCAGAGAAGTGGTGAACTTTGGAAATAAACACATTGAAAAGGAGCATCATGAACTTGATAACAGCAAGTCCAACACACAGATCCAGTGTGCCAGGGAGCAGGTATCTGTACAGCATGATATCAGCTGATGGCAAAGTATCGAAGGAACAAGTCAACGTGGTGGTGCACTATCAGCAAAATGCTGAAGGGTAATGACAATTGCTGGTGCAGTGTTGGCGTGTGCAGAGTACAGCGTAACTCCACCTGACTCAACTAAACAGATCATAGTTAAATA
Organism: Nicator chloris; assembly: GCA_013400495.1. Lineage (NCBI taxonomy): Eukaryota > Metazoa > Chordata > Aves > Passeriformes > Pycnonotidae > Nicator > Nicator chloris. Next base: position 55,848 of record WAAE01007732.1, read on the forward strand.
CAGAGCAGTGTTAGCTGACAACAAATTAGGATGTGCAAAATACAACATAGGACAGAGACACCTGAGCCAATCCAAACGAGATGAGGCAACAGAACTCGTATAGGTGTATCTGCACAGCATTTCAGTCAGGCTACTTCTCCAGCAGACTGCACACTAACAAGAAAGTAGCCTGATACAGAAGAACCATATAGATACATACTCCATTTGCACAAAACTCCATATGTCATATATGATATCTAAAAATGAAACACAGCAATTTTGCAAGATTAAATTCTTTACATAATCAAAAACTGTTTCAGGATGAGAGTGGCCACTACTAACTACTTCATGCTTAAAACATTGGAGTTGCATTATAATCTTAAAATTTTTATGTGCTTATAATGTAAAATTTACTTTTATTTTATCACTTTATTATTTAAATCACTTAGAACTGAGAAATTCTTGCTTCATTCATCCACATGATGAATCTCCTTGGACTACCTGAGGTAAATCACATCAGGCATTTGGATTACTCAATAGAGCTAAGGAGAGGAAAAATAGCTCCGTGGATGATGTAATTTTGTTTTGTATCCGAGGATATTTTTAGAATGCAGAAGGAAAAATGCCAGACAGGAAAAGACTTGTAAATGAACTCCAAATAAAATACCAGTAATAGAGGAGAAGTATGCAAAACCAAACAGCTTAGGAGGGCCAGATAAACCTTTAAACTGGTCTATTCCATACTGTCCTAGCATTATTAAGAAGGCAGCAAGATATAGGTGTATAAATTCTGAATTACAAAGAACAAACAACAGTTGATACTAGTTTATCTTTGGTTGCCTCCCTTTTAGCATTTGATAACCCTGGTGTTGAAAGAAAGGTTAGAGATCTACTGGAATGAGCAACAGCAAGAGAGAGAGAGAATACAGAATTGGACCATTGCTGTAATTGCTGAGAAATGGGTAGGTCTTCTACTAGAATGGCACACAGAATAACAAAAAAACTATGCATGCTACTGGAGAAACACACCTCTCACAAGAATACCGAAATTACAGAGAGAAGAAAGAAAGGAAGAAAGAACAGTGACAATGGATGAGGAGGAAGAAGTAATGTATTACTCCAGGCTCTATGGGAATCAGTCCTCAAGAAAGACAGAGAAAATGCTGATGGACATTTTCGATATATGCTGTGCTAGGAAAACTCGAGAGTCATGGTCAAAGGTTATGGAACTAACAGAGACTGCATGAGACATTCCTCCATGCAAATAAGACAATATGACACAGCAGGCAGAAAATTAATAAGAATTTATATCAATAATCCAGTGGTAATTAGAGCTTTACTGCAACTTATGGTACTGAGATATTGAGGAATATTCCTGTGCTGTTGTCAAGGTAACCTGCAAGTAAGTAGGTGTGCAATTTTGCTGGCGTTTCTCTCAAACTAAGGAAATGAGAGCCAACATGCAGAATCTGTTTCCTTACAACTGAAAAAGCCGAGACTTTAGTTGGAGAGCAAGAAAAGGTGGAGTAAATGCCAGGAAGAATTGCGTGCTACAGCTCTCCAATTCCATGAAGATGGAATCTCCTCTCAAGTGTCAGACCAACAGAGTAGAAACAGGGCGCAGTCTGGAGAAATAGGCTACTTTCAGATAGGTTGTGAAAGGCTAATTCCTGAAGTGCTTCAGACACATCTCGTGTCACTCTGTAACTTCCTGAAAGGTGGTTATAATCAGGTGGGGGTTGCTGTCTTTCTCCAGGCAGCAACTGACAGCATGAGAGGACACATTCTTAAGCTGCGCCAAGGAAAATATAGGTTGGATACCAGGAAAATGTTTTTTATGGAAAGAGTGATAAAGTACTGGAATGATCTGCCCAGGGAGGTAGTGGAGTCACCATCCCTGGATGTGTTTAAAAGAAGACTGGATGTGGCACTTGGTGCCATGGTTTAGTTGAGGTGTTAGGGCATGGATTGGACTCGATGATCTTAAAGGTGTCTTCCAACCTAGTGATTCTGTGTGTGGTATATCTTCACCATCAGTACGCATGTTAACCACTACATACTTTTAAAAATTATTTACTATTTAAAATTATGTTTCTGGATTCTGATTTGAACCATGATTCCTTACCAGCTAGAGTGCCACAAGTGTTTATTTTTTCCTTCACGTTACATTCTTGGCCAGTTGCTTCAAAGAAGAAAGCAAAGAGGTGGTTAACACAAATGAATTTTACTTTGCAAAAGAGGGACAGAAAGAAGTAGAAGGGGTAAGAACATCCACTCTGCCAGTTACTGAGTCTCCAATGAGATGTGACAACTGGTTGAGGTGTGACCAGTTTCTAGCACTGGAACAACGAGCTGCTTCAGGCACCAAATGATGTTGGACTGCTTAAAGCCTCTTCAAGCCTCTGTCTCTTCTACGCACCCCCTCTTCTGCCCACTCTCCTCTTGGACAAGCCTGTCAGGGAGAGTGGCAGAGCCCCTGAAATTCCTAGGCTTTTCTCACTCTGCCCCCAAAAGGGCAGTTTGTCCCATCAGCATCCAGCAGAACCGTGAATGATTATTGATAAATTCTGCAAGGCCTAAACCTATATAAGGGGAGAAAAAAAAGCCCTCACAATGATTCATAGCAGAAAATAAAAAAAGCAGTATAATTATGCTAAGTAATCTAAAACCCCAAAAAGACAGGGATTCGTAAGGCTCTGTTTTAAAGCCTGCAAACCACTAAGTAATGCTAACTACAAAGTGCCTGCAGTGTGTATGAAATTTTGAGAATACAATGAGCTAATTCATATTTTAATAAATCCTAGTTTTGTATGTAGCTTTTGAACTTGAAAAAGACACATGATTTCCCACACATTTCTGAAATACTATGCTGGCACATTAAAAAACAGAAATGAAAAAAGTCTTTTCAGTGAGCTCCTATTTACTGTGGAGTATTCTGTTACTCAGTAGTCACTGTATTCTCCACCATTCATGTGTGCAGATGAGGTTTCCCACACTTGATTCAAAATGGGCTGACGCAGAATTAAACTCAGCCACAGGAATGCAGATGCTTCAATGGTAACTGTGTCCACTCACGGGTCACCATCTGCTATGTCTTAGATCAGAGATGTAATGTATATACATAAACACACGGAGGTCATCCTAACTTGCTACTCTGATGACCATCCACCAATTCAAGCGCTTTCTGCTGTACCACAGATTCACTTGCCCACCAAACAAAACAGTGAGGTAGGCTGATGCCAGGTTGATCCCATCCTACCACCTCCCAGATCCTGTCAGGCTGAAACATTTTCCGGAACATTTTCCAGATTGACAGGAACAATTTTCCCTAAAGTTATGATGAAATACAAACATGATGAAATGTAGGCAGGGCACTCTACTCTTCAGTCTAGAATTCATAGACTTATGCCTAACAAAAATAAACAAACAGAAGCTAATCCTGATAAAGCAGCAATTTGCACAGGGTAAATAAGCAAAATGGTTGCACCAGCAGGACCTTACAAAACAAACCTCTTTAATTTGGGGATTTCAGGACAGTTTACAAACCAGTACAAATATTCTAAATGCATACTAGAGCCAGGCACAGACAAAAAACCCCAAGTGAATGTGTGATTTATTTAGGCCACAAATAAAAGAACTGTTAAAACACTCACAGGTGGATTACAGGCAAAAAAAAAGAAGAAAAACCTGGACCATGTAAAGCAATCCACACAAAAGCCCTGAAACTCCAGCAGATCTGTTGCAAATCTTGTCCCGAAATGTACAAACTTCAATGTAAAATTGGATACCCTTCAAGTAATTTTTAGTATCTCATCAAAGACTCTGTATGCCTGATGAATAAATACATGGGGCAAAAAAGCAATTTGAGATCCTCAAGGACAGCTGAACAATCTGTTGTCTTTTATCAACCCCTTCAGCCACATTCACCCAGAAATCCCTACAGGATTCAGTCTCAGTCCCTATCCAAACATGAGACACTTATGAGTGACAGGCCACATTTCTGAGCGTATGAAACACACTCTGACACAACGAAATTGTCCTCCATAGTAGACTTCAGAATCTTCAGCCGCACTGAAGGTGTAGCACTTTTGCAGAAGAGCCCTCTCTGTCACTCACTACCATTTCCCCAGGCACGGCTCTGTCCCTTGGGAAGGGAAGCACAGAGCTCACAAAGAGCCACAGAACTGAGCTAAGGCAGCGTCCCTTGGATGCAGCAAGGACATCACAGTAGAACCCTTCCTGTTGGGGATCCTACTGGGATGGACTGCATATGCCAATCCCTACATGGCATTGGTCACAGAGGGCTGCAGACATTGGGTGAATTCTGACTAAAACTTTTTGAAATATTTCATAGAAGGACAAACTCTTCCAGTACTGCAAGTTAGAGAAAGCAGCTAACTAAGAACCACGTTTATGGAAATGAAAACCCAGCAGATGTAATGCAATCCCCTCAACCAGCACCTTGGCAAATCCACCTGAAGGCAAGGTGAGTCTGTTTGCTTTCACAGAGTAAAGGGAATGTAAGTAAAGAGCTGTAAGCAAGCCAGCCACAGACATTGATCTGAGTAAGGGCTGGGATCACACAGAGGAAGGAAGTGGCTGAAACTCAAGATTTTTTTTTCTTCAAGAAAAAAATTCAGACCAGCTTTTGTTCTGAATAAACCAGTTTTAAGAATGTTCCGCATAATTTGTATTCTGAAATAATGTTTTGAAAAACATTTAATAAAGCATTTTGCTCCAAACTCCTCAATAAAAGTCTTGAGTGAATCAGAAAATGACAATGGCTAGCAATAAATTATACAGAAATTCGAAAAAATCATAGAGCTATTTTTTGCTACCTTCACCTGCAGCAAGGAAAATCTACTGATCAGTTCAGTAGATTCCATTCATCTTAGTATCTTGTACTTTTTAAACAAGGCTAAAAACTGTTACCATGAATACTTCTTTTGCCCACGGGAAGAAATGAACTACAGGAAGCCAAGACTCAGTGTTTGACTTTGCTTTTGCAAAACAACATAGTTAGAGGTCTCTAAGGAGATATTCTAGAACTAATTGCATAAGAGTACGTACTGAGCGTCCAACAGCATGTCAGAGTACAAAGAAAGCACAACAAAGCCAAGCTTCCATTAGTGAAATGAGCACATATTATTAAAAAGGCAGTATGCAGTTACTCTGATGTGGCCTTGCAGAGTGAAATTTAAGTTTTTGTTACTTTGACACTTAAGAATCAAACCACTCTCACTTGTTTCAATCCTTGGTTTTAAAAGAAATCAAATCTGAGATTACTAAGTCTATTTCAAATTTCTTTCAGACTCCAGTCCATTCCCATGATCCCATTTTTCCAGGACTTTAGCCATCTGAGGAACACAGGCTCCAACACAAATGTATGTGAGTCCTTTTAAATGACTAATGATGCTGCAGCACCAATGAGAAAAGATCTCTTTTTATAAACACACTTCACACATGCGTTTGTGCTTCCCACATTTTAACTTGGATGTACACATCACAGATTAGAAATATGAGAAGGGTCAAAATTCATGTAACCAGATAAGAGGCATCACCTTCAGCAAGACACATACCTTTGTGGTATATAAAACATGTGTTGTGGAGGAGGCTTGTAGAGAACTCCTTCATACACAGGCCACAGACCACTTAAAATTCTGAAGAGCGAACTCTTTCCACAGCCATTTGGTCCAGTGATTAAAAGATTCATCCCCTCCTCGACCTGCAAAGAGGATGAAAATGCAAAGATTTTACTACACAGTGTATGTGGCACAAGAGAGTCTAAGACCCCTAAGAGGGGTTACATAGGTATTTATATAAAATTGTTAATCAATTTCATTGATTAGCTGCATATATTCATGCAACTATTCTGGAAACAGTGGCATTAGATAAAAAACGTGGGCTGAGATAATGAAAATAATTTCTATTATATCTGAGGATGTCTATAAACTAATGCTTACAGTAGTATAGAGTAGTAATATTTATAGTAATATTTTATATTATTATATACATGTAATGCAATAGGTAATATGATTATATTACAGCATCAATACATCACAGTCAGAATCAATTGTTCTAATGCAGATTAGGTCCAAAGGTGTTAAAAGTGTTTCAACTAGTATTGTGCCTATCTGTGGTATTAATTGCAGGTATGGGAGGCCAATCAAGTGATTTGGAAAATTTATTTCACATTGCCATTTTTCACTTAATTACCTATGTCAATTTGGCTGTGGTGCCAAGTGATTTTTTTTACTCATTTGACTATTACCCTGTGTATATATGAGTGTATATTTATGCATAATCACAATGTCATTATTTATGTTTTACAGAAATATACTGACTTCTGTATTTTCTTTGTTTCTGTCTCAAGACAAATGAATAAACAGAAATGTCTGCTTGATCATAAGGTTGTAATTTTACAATTCTGAAATTCCTACACTGAAGTTGTTGCAAATTTCGCCATAGCTATGACCCTTTCCTCCTAGTTCCTAATTCAGAGGAAAAGGAACATCCTGCTTTACCTAAATTAAAAGATCTGCTGGAATTGTTAAATTTATTTCTGGTAATTGCAACTCTTTTTAAAAAGAAAACATCTGCACTGGAACATCAGATCAGAATACATATGGGAGTAATTCAGCAAAGGTCACTCATTAAAATTGTGAGCAGGTACCAAGAGGTGTCTGGAATAGGGTTGTTTTTTTTTTTAAATACAAGCTTCTACTGAGTAAATGCTCCCCAGCTGGACTTGTGAACTATGCTGTCAGCTATTAGTCAGCACTGCTCATTGTGATGATCAAGAAAAACTATGGGTTTGATTTTTTCACTGTTGCTGTGGCCTCAGACTTTTAAAGGAGCCTTTGTGAGTAAAGCATCCCAATTTGGTTGAAATTAACTTAGGATGGATGCGTACTCCCATATACACCTTTGAAAATCCCAGGTCAGTTTTTCAACTGGCAACAGCAACAGAAATCCTCCCTTTCCTTTCTCTGAGCAAACTACGTATGTCTGCCTCTATTGAGCTACTATGCCTACCTTTCTGGACTTCCCCTTTTATCCATATGCTCCTCCAAGTACTTAACATAAGGTATATGAATTCTGTGCTGTTTATGTTAATGTGATGGCAACAATCAGAAGATTCTTGCATATCATCTTACTTTGAAGTTTAGTCTGGAAACCACCACATCGCCATTCGGAGTAATTATAGGAACATTTTCACAAACAATTCCTTGATCAACATCAATTACTTTCCCTAAAAAGAAAAAAAAAAAAATTAGAGTTTGTGAAGCCCTCCATTAAAACAATCACTTGTGACAGCCTCTGTGCACAACTGAGTATATTCTCAAGTAAGGACTGGTGTTTGAAACAGCTCTTTTATGTGCTCCAGGTTCCCCTAGTGGAAAATCTGGACAATAAATTTTAGCTAGTCCAAAAGACGGTCAACAGTAGCCAAGCATGTGCAATGAAACCTAAATTTGATCCTAAACACAAGGCACAGTATGCATCATAAATATGTGATGCACTATAAAGATGTGTTCATTCAAACTCTATTTGTATTCTCTGTATTCTGTTTTAAATAGCTGTTTAATACCAAGCAGTAAAAAGTTCAAGAACAGCCTTAGCCACAGGCAAACCAGTTAGTCTTCTTTTGAGGATTTAATTAGGAATCACTACCAGCTCTGAAAGTTGGTGCATCTTTCAGTCTCCTCCAGCAACGAGAGCAAAGGAGAAAACATTTAATGGCTTGCTTCCATCTCTTTTTGATGCCACAGACACTGTAAACGTGTCTTGTAAGTATTTGCAGAAACTCATATAACATTTCAGTCAGGTAGATACACTTGGCATTTGGATTTCTGGCAAATTAAATATACAATCTCTACTGGACATCTGGATGCTCTGTAATACAAGAACTTTGACATTAGCTGTCCTGGAAACAGTAAAAGAATGAAACTAACTTCTCAGTCACCTGTTAATGGTCTTGTCTAACAGAACCCAACCATCTATTACCTTTATAGACAAGATGCAAAGGAAAGACATTTCTCTTTGTATTAGAAAGCTTTTTATTTATAACTTAAACTAATTTGAACAAAGAAAAATGTAACAAAGACCAAATTAGTCAATTATAAAGGGCTCTGGTAGCACTTCCTTCACTTAAGTTTAGTCTTACATTTTTCATTTAGAGGCCCTTTGTTCAATTGCTTTCAACTTTGCCAAACTATAACAACCTGGGCAGAAACTTTTATGCTATTATCAGTCCAAGCGTTCTTGTTTCATAAAATAAATTTTACTAAAGACAGCATAACATTATGGGGAAAAAAGTGTTTTTCTGTTAAAAAGAAATTACTTTGATACAGTGGAGACACTGTAGTTAAAATAAATCAATGATAAAATATAGTCAGCTAGTAAGAATTAAGTAAACTTAATTCTCATTTCCTAATCCTAACTTCACAGCATTTGATTGCAACTTCAGCACGCTTTTAAAGTATATTTATGTGTAACCAGAAGTACAATGTGACAGTATTTGTACAAGATGTACAAAATTCTATTTAATTTTTAAAATTCTGAATTATTAAATATGCTATGAGGCATTATTATTATCTGTAAAACAGTATTATCATTTTCCCATTTTCACACTCCTACTGACAACAGTAAATGCAAGGCATAAAACAGACATTGCTTAGTTACAAAGACTTGTACTGGATGATTCAAAAGGAAAGAAGTATTATGTGTTCAAAGAGCCATTGGGGAAGCTGAATATTAAGATTTTTCTTCTCTGACAATACAGACACATATAGGTATGTGAGGAGGTGTACTTTTATCCACACACAATCCACTCCTCAGGGATTTCTGAGGTATTGCGACCGGAAGAAAGAAGGAAATGCGGTATTACAATAGCACTTGTCATAAAAAATGTGGAGCCTGTGGCCTAGATTCTTCTGGCCTAAATTCTTCTTAAATCCTTGTGCACAATGCTTGGTCTTGGCTAGCTGCCTCTGAGAGCTACAACTACACAAGAGCAAATGCTAGTCACCATGCCTTAGGAGGAATTCAGACTGGATGAAAAGTGACTGTAGTGGAATGAAATCTTGGGAAAAGGTTGCAGAGAAAAGAGGAGAGGGCTTTAGATATAAAGGGAACATGAAGAACACACTTGCATATCTGAACTGTATTTGGTTTGGGTTTTAAATACAGTTATCTAAATAAAAAGAGCCCCCATATTTCTTTTGTTGCTCCAAGAACTACAAACCTTTTCTCATGTACGTGACAAAATGCAACAGTTATAAAATGCCATTTTTTTAACATCAGCCAAGTATTACCAAGATCTACAAGATGAAGACATTAGCTATTCCCATACCTATCCACCATGCTGCATCACATTTTGTTATGATGAACCTTGTCAGAGTACCTTTGAGAAATAGGAGACGAAGGGCAGCACTGTTGAAATCGCTGCAAGAAGTTATTTCACAAAGAGCCCTTTGGGGCCTATAACTCTACTGAGGCTTAAGTTTTCAAAAGATCAAGGAAGAGAATGAGGCTTTTCAACACCACAGAGGGCAGCAGCAGAAATGGTATGTTGGGAAAATGAGAAAAAACCCATTGCAAAAGCTGCCTTTGAGTACCTCAGAGAGAAGCTGGATGCAAGAGGCAGAGAGAGGTGGCACATAATGGAGCACAATAAGAAATGGATGTACACGGAAAATGCTCCAGGGAGGGTGGAGACAGAAGGACAGTGGCACCAGAAGGATTTAGGATGGGGTCAGGAGGGAGAAAGTATATATTGATCAGATTATTTTGGGAGGTAAGGAGAAGGGTAAAGTTGTCATTTTCAGTTGAAGATTCCCACTAAATTATGAAAAAATGAGCACAGGCTGATCTTTAATCATGGAAAACACAGTATTTGGGGGGAAAACTACTGAACCGATTTTCCCTCCTACTTCAAACAAAATAATGTGATGGTTGAAGATGAAAATGTTACAGTCAGCTTTCTGAAAAAAATGAATGGTCTGAAGAAAACAGGCACTGTCAGTGTAAGAATACTAACATCACCATCACCACGTATAATAGTATAGTAGAAATGCCTTTTCATTGAAAGTTTTTACAGAAAACATTTGAGCCATTTTGTGTGTTAGAAAACCATACCATAAGGACAGAGTTGTAAGATAGCAGGGGGTTAAAATGAAAGGCAACATGGTCTCTGGGGCATTAAGGCTGACAGGCTGATTAGTTGCAGAAAAAAATCCTCTGTTCACCTCCTGTCCCACTGCTCCACGCCTCCCCCACCACCCCTGGGAAATTCATCCAAATATGAATTAATTACCTTTGATTTCTAAGGGCCCATCAGTGTGCAACTCTGCTTTATCTTCACTCCTGCTGTTGTTTACAGAGGCTTGAATAACAGCAGTTCTTTTGTAGATGCCTCTCTTCACCTCGTCAAAGACTGAAAACATGTTATAGACACGGGCAGTGTAGCCTGCTAGCTCAGTGACCTGAGAAACAACAAATGCCTCATTTCAGTTATACTTTGCAAATTCTAAAAATTAAATGTTTGTAGCATGAGCAACATGAGCAACAATGTTGATCAACACCACTTGATTTTCATTCCTTGAAATTCTGTGCTAACCCATATGCCACCTGTAGCTCCTACCAATCAGCAGAAAGGACAGTTTGAGTTAAGCCCATATAAGCTATGATAACTCCAATAAATGACGAGGTTGTAGGGACTGCTCATTTCTGTAGTCTTCAATGAACAGAGAACAGGCAGTAACATATCTGAAAACAAAGAGGCTGGTACAAAAGAAAAACAAAATCTCTGCATTTTCCAGCAAAAATGGAAGTCCACAGAAGTGAGAAAAAAGTGGCACCTATAATTACTTATGTTTACTTGCTTGTATTCCTGAAACCTCCTGTGAGAGAAGTGTGCTTTTCTGTGTAAAGCAGGCAGCACCAGGGCATCCTAACCAAAAATACAGTGCAAACCAGAAATGAGTCTTCTATCAACTGCATGCTAAACCTGATACCTTAGAATAGAATTGGGCATTTTTAAGATGGTGTGATGAAGGTCTTTTAAAAGGCTTTCTCCTTTTTTTTTTTTTTGGTCCATTTGTCACAATTTTCACCTGGTGAAGACAGAAACAACAGATCTCTGGACCTTGTAACTTCATTTTCACGGGCTATTTAAGAGGTCCCAAAGAACTGCCTCCATCTGCTGGTAGTAAAGAATTAAGCCAAGGCCTTTTATTTTAAATGTATTATCAGATGGTTTTAAAAGGATACATTTTTATAGAAAATGCAGAGAGGCCAAGAATAGCAACAAAATTAGATCAAGATTATAAAATCCTTGGCTTGCTGTGGTTAAATATGTACACCCCATGACTGAGTTCACCCACTATGGTGTACATAATTCCAAGATTATTTGAAATAACTGGAAATAACTTCATAATTCTTCTGTAAGTTTCACTATTTGTGCCAGACTCAGAAGTGAGTGCTAGTTCTGGCCACATGGCCATCATTTCACTGGAGCATGATGGAGAGAATCCTGCATGTGATAAACGAAACTTGTACCAGCTGTGCCCCAGGAGAACCATAACACATAGTAAGCTTCTATACCATGACTGTAGAAACTCACATTGTTCAAACACTAAATACTACCACTTAAACTATTGACTGCAAAGAAAAGTTGAGCCCACCTCATCTACACAGTGAATTACACTGACTTGAAGGAAGAGGTAGGCAAGAACTGGAACTGCACTACCACTTGACATGGGTTGAGTACACTGTCCTTTGGAAACTGCCTGAATCACAAAATGGGAATGACAATGTCGTTGAAGTACCACAGTGTCTCTTGAAGAGAAGTGTGAATGTAAAATTAAGATGGAAATTCATAGAACTGCTCTTTGGTCTCATGCTGTCTGGATTAGTATCTTACCATGTTATAGACACAGTGACTTTGTTCAGTTCTTCCTCCACTGTTTTGTAGCTACTTTTTTTTTGCCAAAAAATAAAACCAGTTTTTCTAAGTCCTCATGTACTTTATATAAATTACTTAAATGCTGAAAACAAAACAGATGTTACATCAGTGTATAACAGGTTATCTGGCAGTATCTTGAGAGCAGAGATAAGCAGGGGAACAGCTAAAAGAGAATAGGTCAAAAATCACAGCCCATTAGAAGGACTTCTGAAAACAGCACAAACTCTGGCTTTGTCAAAGTCTCTATCTGAAGGTGCCAAACTACCCCTCCTCTGACAATTTACAAAGCTGTAGCTGTTATGGCTGGATTCCAAATAACAGAATCCATAGTCTTTGATTAGCTGCCTAGCTAGAGTGTCCCTCCTCACACTGCACTGGGAAAAGGGGTTCCCACCAAAGGAATGAGCAAACACCAATTAAAATATGAAGAACAAACATTCAGAAGGAAATGTTGAAATTAACAGCACTGCCTCACTTTTCTTTGGCTTAACAGCTGGCATTTCAAGAAATGCACGAGAGACAACAGATCAAAGCCCAGCTCTACTGGAATTTGGGTAAGGACCTGAAACAACATCTCTGATCTTCTAGATGAACATTCTGTACTTCTAGACTGCTAATACTTCCAAGGTGAACCTTTGCCTGCTAGAATTTCTCTATTTTGAAAAATTACTTACAATTTAACAGGTTCACAAGATACTGAAAACAGCCTTACAGTTTAAGTGGCCCAGAAATAAGTATTCAATTCTCCTTCTTTTTCATAGAGAAATGGGTTGCCCAGTGAAGTGGAGATACCCCATCTCTGGAAACATTTAAGTTCAGTTTGGATTGGACTCCGAGCAATCCAATAGTAGTTGAAGATGTTCCTGTTTATGGTGAGGGTTAAAGACTCTTACAATTAAACTATTATATGCTTTTATAACACTTCCAAAAGAAGAGTCCCAGTACAATGAAGGCAGACAGCCCAAATTCAGGTCTGTGCCCCAAACAGAAGAGGAATTTGAACCTTTTTCACTGACATTCCAGGAACTTCTACTGCTCTCTGATGACACCTGAACACAAGTATTAAAAATGACATCTACATGTTGCACCATACAGACAACTGTGCACTTTAGACTCTTTGTCAACTTAACCCTAAAGATCAAACTACCAGTTCAAAGATCTCCATGGATTTAGTTGCAATAGAATTTGCCTTTAAAAACTGCAGTACTCTTTCTTACATCTTATATTAAATATAAAATGTTTTTCTTTTATTCCTCTTCCTCTTCATGCATGCAGGATATACAGTACCTCTTTGTATGAAGACATAATCCTTTCAATAGCATCTGCTCCAGAGATCAGTAAGTTTCGTGATGTAGTAAAAGCTTCTGTTCTTTCACTAACCATCGCCTGTTTCTGGCCGTCTTCCAACTCTGAATGTAAAAAAAAAAAACAAGTTTTGTTAAAATATTCTGCTGAAAATTGTCTCTACAAACTAAATTATTATTGCAATGCGAGCTATTATAGAGAATTTTTTTTCTTTTTTTAGTTGACTCTATGAAGACAACCTTTCAAAAAGAACAGATGAATGTAACTACCATAGCTTGGTCAAAAAGAGTAAGTGAGAGCATATGGAGTTCACCTTGTTAGGCACAGCATCCTATTATTTTATCTATTTATCTACATGGATCATTTTCCTTTTAATATATCATCATACAACATAAATTTTTCAAAATATGAAAAAAGTGAAACCTAAGCAATGATCTGAAACAGATTTTTAACATAATTTTTAACATTTTTGCAATTATTAATTTTCAGCCTTACTTATTTACTGACTTCATGGAGAAGGAACCATTCACATTTGTGTAAATCTGACAACATGATTATATTTCTGTAAGAAAGCAATAAACTCTTTTGGTATCAAAGGCATGGTTTCAGTAGGATAGCTCTCCCTCACAATGAAGTTTCTCTCTTCATCTGACTTCAGAACTAAGTTGTGAGGCTTTATTTCTGATGCTGCATCCTGTTAATAAGAATACTCTTGCTCCAAAGAAAGGACTTGTCTCATATGAATGTCAGCAGCATTAGGCAAGGAGAAAACAGCAGCAGAATTTATAGAAGATACGTGAGAAATAAGTATATTTAACATATCTACATATACCATCTTGCTACCCTGGGTCCCACAGATTCAACCTGCAAGGTTTGTTTCCTGAAGGAAACAAGATTTAAAAAGAAGTAGCTGACTATTTTGAGGCTAAATGTTGTTTCAGTGTTTATAACTGCAACTACAAATCACTGGTGTAGTAAACCAGTGGTGTAGTAAACCACTCTTTAAGATTTTCCACATAGAAGATATACAATGAAAGATCTAAAGGGTTTTCTGCATCACATAACTTTATATGTCTCTCCATATACTGCTTAAATCTTTTGCAGAATGGGATCTGGATATTATTTTTTTCCCTAAATTTGTGAAGATTTTTTTTAAAGTTTCTTTTTTAAACTAAGCTGATGCTAGGAATTATGCTAGGCAGAGTAATAGGTGGATCCACTGTGGCAACTCTTGTACTAGCAATTGTTACTTACATCCATGTTTCCAAAGTGCTCATGATCAAGAAAACCTAGGAGGAATTCCTTGCAGGTGTAATGGGACCATAAATTTCATGGGCTAAGTCAAGCAATGCAAGAGTAGAGCAAACAGCATTTTCTTACTCTCATTTCACTAACAGATCAGGATCTAGAAATCTGGTTTCTGAGAATCTACAGGCAGTACCAAAGCCAGATGTATCCTTCTGTTTTTATTAGTTAAATCTAAATGTTATTCTGTTCTCATTTACGCATCCATAAAGGTATTCCTACATAACTAGATCAGTGAAATACACTGTATTACAGTGAAATACACGGGAATAATTATTTAATAAATAATTATTTAACTATATAGTAATTTATATATTAATTAATGATATACTAATTATTTGGTTATTGTTTAATTATTATTACAGTGAAATACACTGGAATAATTATTTAATAAAATAATAATTACACTGAATTAATTATTTCACTGTATTTCACTGTAATATAGTGAAATAATTAATGAAAAACTTTAAAAAATTGCTACATCATAACTTTTTATATATATGTTTATGTGTGTATATATACACACAGAACATCTATGTTATTTTTCCTACTTTCAATTATGATGTTTTTTCACTTCAGTTCTGCATCAGCACACTGTCAACTAGTTGTATGCAATCTTGCTGAGACACGAGAGACATGCTTATAAAAAAATACAGAAAAGCTCTTGCAAAGGAGAGATTACAAAATTCTTGCTGATGTGGCTCTCACTTTTTAAAGTTATTTCCACTCCAAGAAGAATACATTTAGTGAATAGGGAGAATTCAGTTATCCATTAGTAAAAGAGGATTTGAAATTTGTTTACTTCTGACATAACAATTTTTGCTGATCTTGTTGGGATTATAGCACATGCAGCCTATGCTATGTAGAACTATGACAATTAAATCATCTAGGAATCGGGTATGGTTTAACTACACTGATGCAGCATTCCTCTTTAATGTAAATGCAGTATTTACTGATGGCTGCTTCCAGCACCCAGGCCAGCTCATCTAGCAAGAGTTTAACAGTCTCGACAAGCCACTGCCTAAGTCAATGTAGGGGTATTTTAAAAAATGAAATTATATAGATTTTATGAGTATTTTACAGCCCCAAAGGACAAGGTCTTCTATTATATAACCCACTGATATAAATTTTCTTGAACTTTTTGTCTGAAACATTTTTCATATGGCTGGCCTCCTGTGTTTGAAAGTATCGCTCGCATTTTAACAGACAAACTCTGTTTCATACAGAAACTAACATTTCCATTTTCCTCTTCATTTATTTGATAGTCACAATTATTTTATAAACAAAATAAATGTTCACTGTATCTAGAGAAATCAAAGTCTTGCTTCAAAAAATACTGTCCATAAACTGAAACACAACATTTGGAATGTGAATGGTTTAATATGGGAAAGATGAGAAATGAGAAATGCTATCGAGTCACCATCTTGTCTTTGTCACCTAAATTCTTCACTGAAATTGTCTTGGGTTGCAATATGTCACCAAGAATGTGTATTCTATTTTCATCTGTTGAAACTGGTTGGGGAGTTGTTTTTCATCTCTTGTATATCCCATTCCTCATAACTCCGGGGGCAGGGGGTGGGTGTCTTCTGTTAATGGCCCAGCTGTTACAACCAGGTGGGGCAGTGTTCCCTTATCTCCTCCACCACCCATCCCCCCTCCAGGAGGATATCATCCGTGAATGGGCCATTAAGGCTCACCGCATGACTGGTAGAACTAAATCATCCCATTGTGAGATGCTCCACCCATTGGAAGGAGCCAGGCATTCCTGCCTGGATAAAACCTGGAAATCAGAAGACCAGGACAGCTGGCTTTTCCACTGGACTCCCAGGGGAAGACCGGACTCATCTCACCACTGGATCCTTCTACAGGATCATCTCTACTCCAATGGAGCTACATCTGTCACTCCAGGAGGACTTATTTTGGACTGCTTCCAACACCCTGACCAATCAGGGTGTCAGGTCATATTCCGACTCTGTCAGTGTTTCTAGGATTATTTTGTCGTTGTTGTTTGCTTGTTTCTTTCTTTACTTGTACTATTGCCTTTTTATTTTGTAATATTCCTAGTAAAGAACTGATATCACTATATCTTTGCCTGAAAGCCCCTTAATTTCAAAATTATAATAGTTTGGAGGGAGGGAGTTTACATTCTTAATTCCAAGGGAGGCCCTGGTTTCACTGGCAGACACCTGTCTTTCAAACGAAGACGGAAATATATAACAAAATTTTAAAATTTCAGTCAGAAATATCACTGTCAAAGAAGGTTCTTTTTTCCTATTACTGAAGAATATTTTTTATACTTTTTCTTTCTCCTCCCTGAAGAAGTGTACCAAAGCTACGGCTCAAGTCTGGCCATAGTAGCAGTCTTGCACATATCCCTGACTCTTTTGATTCATCCTAAAGCAACAGATTGACTACCTCTTCCTTTAGATGTGAACAAACTTGTGTCTGATTTGCAGAGGCAAAAAGCACTGTCTTCCTAAGCAGGTCAATGGTAATTTCAGGTGTGCTTGATTCTTTGAATACCTGTAATACCTCAAACTGATCTTGACAGTGCTGCCAGTATTATGTTTGTGAACCACCATTATGGTAAGCCCCAGGACTCAATAATAAACCCCATGTTTTGATAGTTGGTATAGCTGGTAGCAAATATAATTCTGCTTTACAACATGAGCCATGGCTGCATCTTCGTTTTATCCCACATTTTAAATGTATTTAACAAAAGAACATGAGTAATAGGAATGTTATTTAGTTTAGCGTGAATACGAGTCCTTTTTTATTCATGCTCTAATACCAAGGAGATATTTACAACATGTGGTTAAATGCTCCTCTTCTTGATTGTACCCATTCCCAACTTAGCAGAAAGACTCTTATCACTTTTTCCTGTTGTGCTGATAACCTTCACTGTGAGGTGAAATGCCTTTGTACAGCCTCTTCAGTTTGGAACAAGACATCCTGATATTTTTGAAGCTGTTCCCAGGATGCCAGCCAGGGTGCTGATGTAGTGCCCTCCTGTGCCACGTGATGGGCAGCAGCTCAGGGAGCTGAGCACTCAGCCGTGCACCAGCACAACTTTTTAGTGAGACAGCTAAACCACGTGGGCACTGCATGAAGCCATCCTACAGCTCACACCAAGCTTGTCCACTTGGACAGTCCTGACTTGGAATATAACTTCCCAGAAAGAAACAGAACCACTGCACAGAAAAGAATTCACTCATTCCTAATTCAAAGTACACAATTTAGAACTGATCCTTCTGAAGACTTTGTAGGATTCATGTTATAGGAATCCTAAGAAATTCGTAATATATTAAGTTCTAGTTGTGCATGAGGAAGCCTGTTAAACCAAATTAACCAACAGTTCTCCTTAATACCTTTCTTTTTGCTCTCTCTTGTTTGTTTTTTTTGGTTTTTTTGTTTTTTTTTTTTAAATAGCAGCCTCAGTAACAACACTATTTGCATCTCATTTCACTTCCAGGAAAGTTATGATAGGGTGTCAAAAATGATACCATCCTAGCCTGGAATCTGAATTTTAGCTCCTCCTAGGGAGTTAAGGAAAATCAGCGGTTTCCAACCAGTCAACAATAAGAGAAAAATTACCTGTAATTACCTGTAATTACACTATGGTTTATGGAAGGGGAAGATAAGCGCTCTAGGAAAGTTCATAGTATCATTTTGCAAAAGGAGATACTGTAAAAATCAGCCTGCCATACCAACAGTGACTAGTGAAAAAGGAGACTGCAATAATCATTACAATCTCATGTGATACAAGGATCCTCTAAGTCCTGACTTTATACTATTTATCACACACTCCAAGTTGGATCATTTGCTCAGCTGACTTGCTATGCTTGCAAGTTATACATACGACACAGAGATTTTAAGAAAGTCTGTGAAAAATAAGCCAGTGTGAGCAGCACTCAAGGGAACTACAGTCTTTTGAGGACATAACTTCAAAGAAATATTTAGAAATTAAGTAAAAGGTGGTATTACCGCCATCTGCAAATCCTGTTGCAGTGATGATGGGCACAGCAACCATGATCATACCACAGCTACTCCAGACATACTTCATCAGGAACTGCTCTATCATGATGTACCATAAACGTTTGGACAAAATGAGATTCATTTGATCTGTCAAATCCTTGTAGCTTTTTTGCAGTTGTTTCAATTCTACCTACGGTTAAAATAATAAATTAATTTATACAATGAAACAAAGATGCACCTGTAGTACAAGATACGTTCACATGTGTACATGAAATAATTGGGTAGCCAGAGTTGTCACTTCTGAATCACATTATGCTCATTGTGCTGCAGTCTCACAGCAAAAGTGCACAGCTTTATGGAATTCAGTGGACCTGACTTATTTACACCACTGTCCCTCAACAGAACATTGGCAGGTTTTCAACTCTTTTAAGGTCTCTAACATAGACGAGAACAACATAGCAGTCACAACAGTTGATTCTAACAATCAAAAATGATTGAGTTCATGTCCTTTTAATAAAGCTGCAGCTGTAGAATTTCACAGCAACTGAAAATTATATTGGAAAGCATTTGGGGATCAATTATCTTCAGTGATGTAAAGTTGCAGAGTTGATTCCTGAAATGCTACTTGTTTTTGCAAGCAGTCTGAGGAAAGAAAGAATTATCCCCCGAGGTTTAACAACTCAAAGTCAGTTGCAAGCCAATACAGAACGTATTCAGTTTAAGCCCATATATGTGGGAATTGAGAAAATGTTTAATTTAGCTGCACTTAAAACATTATTACAGGCAGCTTTTGAGAACGACTGTGTCTACAAAAATAAACCATTAACGTTATATAATCATTGCTTGAACTGAAAGAGTAATACTTCAGACTGATTTCCAGCTTCCATTTTCACCTTGCATGAAAAAACTTTTTTCCCAATTGTGTTTGAAAGGTACTACAGCCAAAGTTCGCTTCTAATAAAAATATGAAGATTCCCTTAATACGGTGGCTTTAAAACAAGCTACTAGTTTATGTAACTGTGATTGCAGAAGTACTGTACTTATGCTATTTTAAGACTGGTGACTACATCTTTGCTTGGCTATGTGAAAGAGTGTCAAAGGTTATAGTGTGCTCTGAGCCATCACAGAGTTTCACCCTAAACTTTCTGGTGTGCCGTGGTTGCTATTTCTGCTGAATTGAATATAATGGTTCATACACATGGTTGGAAAAACGAAGTCTAGAAAAGTTAATCAGAACGGACTGGGTGGGGGGAAAAACAGTAATGTAGATTAGTTTTCTAGGTAAGTGTAAGATCCATCTGCAAAACCAGAACACTGCCAGAGTTCAAGGGAACTGTGATCCGTTCTCCACAGACACTGCTTACGAGACGCTATTTCCTAAGAAATGGGAAGTGCCAAGTTGTAAACAAGTGTAAATGTCAGAGGGACCCAAAGCGCTCAAGAAGAGCATCAGGGGAAGCAGGGGTCTACTCTGGCACTGCAGGAGCGACCCCAGTGCTTTCAATTTCTCTCCTCCTTACCTTGTGCCCTCGGTAAAAGGCAATCTCTTCCACGTTGGCAATGATGCGTGAATGTATAAAGCGCAGATACCCCTTCTTGTGAGCCTCCTCAGCCACAAGTTTTCCAAACTTGGGCGAGCAGGCTTTGAGCACGCGGGCCGTGGCATAGACGACAAGACCAGCCAGGACTGTGGGCCCGATGGGGTTGGCACCCCGGGACCGTGCTGTGCGGATGAGGGTGTAGGAAGTGAGCACAACATCCAGAATGGGCTTGGTGAGGTTGGAGTAGAGATGCGCCACGGACTGCGAGAACATCATGATGTCCTCGGTGAGGGACTGGTCAGGGTTGGCCAGCCGCCCGTCCATGCTGATCACCTTGTAGTAAGTTTGGTTGGCAAAGTAGGTCTCATAGGCGTGATCCACCAGGCGTGTGCGGAAGGCGAGGGCCAGCTTGCACTCCAGGTACCGTATGGTGCTGTTCACGAAAGTGGCTGGGATTGCAATCATCAGCCACTTGATTAACTTGAAGACAAAGCTCCTGGGCTTTTTCTCCACAATGCTCTTCACAATTTTTCCATCGAGGGCGGCCACATAGATAGAGAGGAAGGTCCTGGATACCAGAGCAAACGAGTGGAGGCAGAGCAAGCCCAGTTCGGCACTCACCAGCTTCGGGAAGAACAGTTTGCGGAGTTCCAGCAGCTGCTTGAAGAATTCCGCGTCCACGGCCGGGGAGGCTCTGCCCCGGCTGCCGGTGCGGTGCGAGACCGCCCGGCCCCGCTCATCCTGTGCGCCGCCTCTGCCGCTCGCCCGCTTCACACGCCCGCGGATGATGGGGTAGAGGATTTTGAGCCCGTACGCCGCGGCCAGCAGGCACGCAGCCCTCTTGGCGGCGCCCGCCCTGCTCCACTGCACCCGCCGGGCCGCCGCATGCAGCATGTGGGCCATCCTGCCCGCCGGGACACCGCTACGCGCCGCTCCTAGCGCGGGTGACTCATGCCCGCTGGGAAGGCCGGTCCCGCCGGGTCTTCATCGAGGCTCTGGGCCCGGCCCGCCGCCGGCCGCCCTGCCGTGACAGATGCCGAGTGAGCGCTGCCTCCCAGGGGTGATGGTGCCTTCAAAGCGCGGCGCGTTGCACAACGCAGCCCCGCGCGGCGCAGCCCGCCCCGCCGACCACCATTGGCTGCGCCGCGCGGGGCGGCACCGGCACCGGCAGCGGCCCGGCCACAACCGCTATAGCTCGGGGCGCGGCCGAAGCTGCAGCAGCACCGGTGCCCCGGCGCTCGGCTCCGGGTTTACGGCGGGTCCCCCGGCGCTCGGCTTCGGCCGCACCGTTGATCCCCCGGCGCTCGGCGGGTCCGCGGAGCTCGGCCCTACAGCGCGCGGGCTCGCCCCAGGCTGCGGCCGGCCCTTTCCTTCCGCCTGCCCTGCGGAGCAGGCTCCGCCTCCGGCCCCGGCCTCGCCAGCGGCGCGGGGGGAGCGGAACGGGGGGCGGCAGTGCCGGAGAGGTCTCGGGTCTCGCGGCAGCCCCGGCAGGATGGGCAGCGCGTCACCCCCGAGCCTCCCCGGGGCGGGAGGGCTGTAACGCCGGCACGGGGGTCGCTCGGTGCGGGAGCGACGCGGCAGAGGGCGGTGCAGCCGGGCCGATGGCCTCGGGTAGCCTCGGGTCGGAAATCGGCCGCGCTGCCGAGGGAGGGAGCCGGGCAGCTCGGCGTCTCCGGGGCAGCGCCTGCACACTGCGCGTAATTTATTTCCTGTCCCCTCGCCGAAAGGAAACCGGTATTGTGCACTGGCAGCGTTATTAGCCCAAAATAACCCCGACCAAGTTGCACGGCCCCGGCAGTAAAACCCGGCTAATTCCACACGAAGGAATCTGCAGTAAAGGCAGTTTTATTTTGCTGTTTTATTTTTCTGTTTTCTTAATTACTTATTTCTACTGCTTCATTTGTTTGGAAAAGGTACTGAAATTGTAGGGGAAGGATCGGAGTACTTACATACTCTGGTCCTTTTACACCTTGAAAATACAGTACTACGGTGACCGCGTAAGATAGGATATGACAAAGTATTAGTTTAGAATGTGCATATAAAATTATGTTTTTCAAATGTGATCCTAGGCGTTTATGGCAGTGGTGAAGAGCCCGGGTTTTCCCTAAAAATGGAGAGTAAAGCCACCTGCCTCACAGTAACTCAGCAAATACTGTGTTAAATAAGTCTCATTACTGTTACAAAACAACCCCCCATTGAATATAGTGCAGTGATGATGTTTAGATAGCAGCACAAGCTTCAGGATGAAGGAATGATATAACTGATTTCAGAGCAAGTTAGGTTTGCTTCTAAAAATCAGATACCACTTATCAAAATGTCCAGGTGCGTTCTAAAAAGTCTAGTAAGCCAAGACCAGCAGGACAAGAAAGAACCAAGGAAGATCTATTTCTCATTTCTTCCTAGGAGGCTGCAATAATTCAGCCCATGGTGGTCTGGACAGTTAGGTAGAGAGGATATGGGGTAATCTTTGAGTGTATTCTGTTTTTGCCAGTGAGCACAGGCCAGAGATCTGGACAGAGGCCCTTCTAGCTTTTTTTTCTGCCTCCTAAGTGCACAACTCAAGATAAAGCTAGGAAAATGTTAAAATCTGACCTAGTGCAGTGCAGAAGATGTTCAGTTTGTAGGTAAGCCTGATTTCACTGCAGATTATTTTGTCAGTAAAATAGGTTTTTCATTGCACAAAGATACAAGATACACTGGCTAAGAAATTGCTTTACTTATGGCTTGTTATTTTTTTAATCATGCTCTTCACTGGATACTTCCCTTACTGGCTTGTGTGTAGCACAGCATACTCTTAGATTTTGCCAAACCACAGCTATTTGCAGTTTTCCATTACCATAGCATTTTCTTACCAAGGGGAAAGTTCACAGATCTCTTTTGGTTCTGCATATCTGCTGACCTTTCATTTCACGGGATCCTGGATGACTGAAACTTCTGGTGATTTGGTGGTTAGTGCAGACATACGCCCCTCAGTCAGATCTGTGGGAACATTTAAGTGAAGCAAATCTAACCGCCCAGTGTTTCAGTCAATAAAAGGAATGTATTTCCTTCTTTTGAAAGGATGAAGAAAAGACTGAATTGTTGTTTTAAATACCCCCTTTCTTCTGTTCCTGCTGTCTCAAGAGTTTTGCTCTGCCACAATCCTGCACAGTAATCCATGCACAAACTCCTCTTTGTGGAGCATGGCCTTAGGTGTTAGATTTTTTTTTTTACTGCTGAAGGCAGCAACTTTACTACATTTAGTCATAATAACGCTGCTCAATATTACTGGAAAAGTAACCTCCAAAACTGCAGTAATACTGGTGCAGTATTCAGTGCTCTGTTGTCTACATATTTTCTACTGACTTTATTAACTTACGGAGATACGAGTAATCAAATAAGTTTGAGTAACTGAAGCCATGGAATTGGAGGGATGTTGATACTTGATCCAGACTATTTGGGGGTTTATACTTTCTTAAGGAGAAACTTGTTTTTAGTGTCAAGTGATTGGTTTTTAGTCATATGGTTAGGTTTCATCAAATACATTGAAATAACTTGTGTGCATTTTTTAAATATAGGAACCAATAACTGAGTTGGAAGAATATATGGCAGCTATGAGTATCAGGGCGACTGAAGTCCATGAATGTTTGTATATGCAGGAACTAGAGTGTAATCATGACAACTGATGCCTCTTTTTTGTCTTCTGTTTTGTGTCCACTGTCTCCCATACCAGCAGTTCATCCTTGCACAACTTTGTGGTTTTGATGAAGGTAGTGGAATTGGAACATGCAGGCTGTTTCGCAAGAGATATCAGTCAGGCTTACTCAATGATCATTTTTTCCTGCCATTTGATTTAGTGTTTGAAAAAATAATGTGCAGTTTTTTAAGTAAAAGACCATTCATCTGATGTCTTATATGATCCTAACAGAGGGTCCAATAGATGTAACATCAGTCTGCAGTAAACTTAATTTTCCTTGCTGCTTATAGAGTTATCCACTGTGCCATAAGGACATACAGAATAAAAAATAAAATTACTGAAAAACAGATATAAAATCTGTGTTTTGAATCACTGCTGTTTAGGACCTTTGAGATTTAGATGACTGTAGGTCATGCATACAGTACATAGCAGTTTCCATGTGGATGATTGTATGTGAAACACGTAACATGAATCCACACAGTGCTGGTTTTCAATCACTAGTACTGAATGGTAAATAATGTCCAAATATGATGTACTGTAATATGGTAAGATAGGAACATCTGTTTTCTCCTTTAATTTTAAGCTGTATATTTGCATATTGGTGTGGGAATAGTAGGATTTCGTTTAAGTCAGATTCAACAGAGTATGTACATAGAAGCCATTATTCAAGTAAATACCTTTCTCTGAAGTACTGCCAAACTTTCTATTTACTTTAATGTCATCACTCACATAAGTACAGAAATACACCCACAGAATTAGTTTGCAACATCAAGGTGCACCAATGGCAAATTTGATGTTTTTTTCAGAAGAGGGTAATAAGATACCCTGACCTTTGATTTCAAATTTGTGTCAGCAGAAATTTTCTGTTTATTTAGTCTGGTTTAGAGAAGCTATTGGCTATATTCGTATACCTCAGTAGAATATTCAGACACTGTAATTCCTTTAGGATCTGGAGATCTAAGAAAAGCAGGAGCTTCAGTTTTAATGGCACGGATGTGGAAGCTTGTTGAAGGTGTCAGTGTGGTAAGACTGGCCTGATCTATCAAACAGTTGATTCCAACTCTTTTGGTCCTGATGAGACTGTAGGGGTGCCCCGACTAGGCAGAGCTATATTATCACAAGAGGAGAGAGAGGAAACAGGAAGATCCTATTCTGTTGCTTGGCTCCTGAGTGTAAGCATCACAGATGGTGTAAATGGGATGCATTCCTGCACCAGAAGTGCTTTTTCCCTTACTCTGTCTTTAGGGAGATACACACTTGCTGCTGTAAATTTGAAGCCTGAATGACTTGTAGTTCTAATGATTTATCCAAAAGGGATTTGAGTAATCTCTCTGACAGGACAGTCAATAGCAGACAGATCACTAACAGTTCTTCTAACTTCTGAGAGCAGTGGTATTCTAGAGAGAATACAGCTCTAGAAAGAAGTATAAACAAATTGTTTTCCCTTTACAAAGTGAGAGGGAGAGGGAAATAGGCAAGGGTAGAGGTCAATGTCAGCTGCTCCAGGCATGGTAAACTGTCGAGTGATGTTCTCAGACAAGGAATTTCACTTTTCATATTTAGGCTTTCATACCTTTAATGTCTAGATTTCTCTTTCTTGTTAAATTTATTCCATACAGATAATTCAGCTGAACCAAGATGTGTCTCTTTTATGCCTTCAGAAGTCTCAAATACATTATGTATGTTTTTCAGGTTTTGCTTTAAATCTGTAAAGGTTTCTATTTTCAGATCATCTGAAGAAAATTTTAATGCTGCCTTATTAAACCTTTTCTCAAGTGCATTGTAAACTCTTTAAACAAGCTACATGCCAAGTGCAAGAGTAGAGGTGTAAGTGATAAAACCATGTAGCTGGTGTCAATTAACAATGGTGATACTGGCATTGCCCAGAGTAGAGTCCATGTTCTACTCTGTAAAAGTGAAGGCAGGAATAAATCCAGGAAAACCATCTCTTTTACTCCTGCACCCCAAACATGGGATCTGCTGACATCCTTTTGTCATGCCTCAAGAATTTATTTGAGGGTTTGCAGCTGGTGAGTATGACAACAAAAAGATATCTGCTGCAGTTTACATATTAACTCTTATTTGGGAAACTTCTAAATATTAAAAATAAGCAAACAGGCCAGCCCTTCACCAAGCACAATATTCTGTCTCTAGCAATAATTCTAAGCAGATACCCAAGAGAGAAAAACATTGCAATTTTATGTGATGCTGCAGCTTCATACTCTCCCAACTTCTGGCGATTTTAAACTGTGAAAATTTTGTGGGACTGGGAGGTTTTTGGATTAAACATTCCTTACAATTACTCTTACAATTACTTGTTCAGTCTCTCTTCAAATCCTGTAAACTCTTACATAAGTAGAAATGTCTGACAAGCCATTCCTCAGATTTACCATGTCATATGTGAAGAAACACACCTTTCTGCTTAATTTGACCCTGGCTCCCACAAGCTCCCCTTTATGTCCACCTATGCCTGTTCTGGAAGAGGCATTCAACAACAGAGCTCACTCTTGCTTACTCTCTTCCCCTTGCCCCTCACCCTGTAACTTTCCCATACCACTCAGGAGTTTGTCAGCCTCTATTCCATATCATTCCCCATAATTATAATTAATTATAATTAATTACAATTAATNCTTTCTGGATTGCCACAAAATTCTTATTTTTTAAATTGTGTCACATTTGCTACCCTCTAGTTTCCAAGATGACTCCAAATTCAAGTGGTTCTTTCCACAGTGCTGCATTATAGAACTCTTCATTGAGTACCATTTCGTCCTGGTGCTTTGCTAGTCTTCATTCTGCCTTGGTAAGATCATTTTCACCTCATGCTGTTATTTTCACTTTGGACAGATCCTCACTGAGTTCTCCAGTAAGGATTCCTGCATAAAAAAGTTCTCCCCAGTTTCCTCATCAATGAATACTGATGCAAAAAGCCTAACTTTTCCATAACATCCATATCTCTTCTGAGTGCTCATGTTGTTCCTTGGTCATCAATTGTCCCTTTAGACTTCTAGCAAGCTTTTGCTCCTAATTGATGTGAAGAAAAATTATTTAGTAATTTGGTTACTTTGCCTAGTTGTTTCCCAATTTTTTCTGGCCTGTTGTATTTGTATTTTTCTCTGAGTTCGTGTTCCCCTCTGTTATCTTTTTGCTATGGTTCAGACCATCTCTTTACTGAAGTCTGGTATCCTTCAGCTTTTTCCTAACCCCTTGTAAGGATTTAATTCTCTTAGCTCCCCCTCCTGATTTACTTCTGAGGCTCCTAACTGGAGTTTGGCACATCTACATTTGGTCTTTGTTAATCTTTATAGAAATACTGTTTTTATGAAGGGAGGTATTCAACATCACACTCTGTAACAGATCTCATGCACTGTTCTCCATCAGGCCAAGGATGGCACTTTGTCTTGAGATTTCGTTCTGTAAAAAATTATTCCATCTAAGTAATACCACCAAAGAATGGCATCTGCCTCATCTAGCAATGTGTCAACCTACTGTTGTCAGTGGTACCGTCCTGGCTGATGGTTTGCCATGTGGATCCAATCCCATGTTCTTCCCAGCCGGGGATTGAATTTCAACCCAGGTAGATTAGGTGCTTCTCTCTGAACTGGCCAGTTTGCTGTGTTTGGAAACTGTTAGCCTCTCTACAATCTTCTATCTCTCCACCCTTTAAAGGTGAATAGGGGAAGGACTTTTCATCAAATTAATTGAGAGATCTGTCTTTTGAGAGGAGCTACTTTTAAAAGGGGAAACTTTGTTTTTAAATCAAGCTTTGTCCTCTGTTTTGAACATCCTCAGTCTGTCATGATTTTGCAATATCACAGCCGTCTTTTAAAAAGTACTCTTTAGGACAAAACCATCAACCAGGTTACTATGAAACAGCACAAGGTCAGTGTTGCTTTATTTCTGCAGAAGCTGATCTCTCAAGGAAGGGAATGGCATGGAGTACTGACTGGAAGAAGGCCATGCAACTCTTGTAAACAAAGTTTAAGCACTGCATTCCCCAAAGAAAAGCTTCCACTTGGAACAGAGTCAGGCTTTTTTTAGTCATGCATTCCTAGCATTAGATAATTAGGTCAATATTTAGGGATCTAAATAAGTGTATCCTGGTATTTAAAAGTGCCAGAAATTCTCACCCTGGATGGAGATGGGAAAGCATTTTAGTTTCTCTGTGTGTTTTATGCAGTTTTCTACAGATGGATTTAATTACCTAATGCTAGATATCAAGATCAAACAAAAAATCAAAGTTAAACTATGTTAAATCAAGATTTAAAAAAATCAGTAATGTTGTAAAATATTTAAACCTAACTCTGAGATTCACCAGTTTGGTTTGTTTTGGATTTTTTACTTAACATCCATCTCTTTGGTAATTCCTTCCTTTATAATGAGCTCTAGAGTAGGACACTTGCTGGAAAGGCCAAGATTCATTAAGAAACATGAGAACTATTTGCAGTTAGTTCTAAGAAATTGCTTGGAAACACATCTCTCTGTTTCTCGCTGTCTCTGGTGAGTATGATTTTACATAAGCAGTGTCTGTTCACTCAAGGGAGCATGTTTAGTGAAAGAAGCATCTTCAAACCTTCAGGGTACAATAATGCTGCAGACAGAGTTGGCACACACTTTGAATTCACAATTTCATTGCCTAAATTAGCTACTTCCTCTCTGGGTGTGTTGAGACATAGAGATGGGGCCTAACTTGAGTGAGTCACCCATCAGAAAACCTCCCTCTCTCTTACTTGATTATACAGGAGTTCTCTAAGGACCTACTCAAAGGTGGGTGCCAAAAGTTGCACAGTCAACATTTCAACACCAGCCTCCCTGAAGAAATGCTTTCTTAGACTGCTTTGGGCTGCTTTGCTATGTCTCTTATATCTACAGCTGATTGATAATGAAGAAGCATGTCAGAGAGGAAAATTCAAATGCTGAATGTTGGAAAGCTGTTCTGAAGAAGATCCTGTATAATATTTTCTTAACAAAAGAATATGAGATATAGTTATTCTGAAGAGTGGCTATAAAAGTTAGAAAAAAGAGAAATGTTTGTACTTCAGTCTCTGACAAATAGAGGAAGCCTCTTTGTTCTATAGTTACTTCACTTCCCAGAGAATCAAGTAAGGTCCATGAAACTAGTTCTCATGACCTTTGAAAAATTAATGATTTTAATAATGTCATACAACTCTTTGAAATCATGCCATCATTCAGAAAATCAAATCAATTATTTCAAACTTTGAAAATGTTGACAGTCAAGGAAAAATATGCAAACACTGGAAGTACAATTTTATTCATCTCAGGTCTTGCTAAAGTTTTTACTTTGCCCTCCTCAAAAAAGAACAGATTTTTAATTTTATGACTGTTTGAAAGGTCATTACCTTAATTTGTAAGAAATAATTTGAGGACGAGAAGATTTATTATGTTGAAAAACAATTAATTGAAGCTGCCATGTAACTTTTCCTGGATTCTACAAATAACTGCTAACCACAAGATAAATAAATCAAACAGAAAGAAAATCCCACTTTTTTCCTTTAAATCTAGACAATACTGTGAAAAAGTAGGAGTAAGGGTGATATAGAAAATACCATATATTAAAAAAAATGTAAAAGGGATTTGATTGTTATACATGAAAACTACATCTTAGACATAGTAATAGCAAGTTCAACATTTACACTAGATGGAATTGAAAATTAAAATTAATATTTGGAGTGATGAAATTAAATAAATTTTCAGTCTCATATTAGCTGTAGAGATACATAGACTTAAAATATAATTTATCATGAAGATTTTAATCTAGTGTTGTTACAACAAACAATTATGCATATTTATGAGATTCTATAAACACCCTAGCCAAATTAGAAATATTAGAAAGAAAAACATCTTGACTAATTTTTAATTTTAGACTCCTAATATCTACTCTGAACACTCTTCACATTGTTGTATTAATGCTAATCAAACTTTAGTACCCTGAAAAATGTTAGGCTAAAGATAACTCAGGAAACACCACAGGAAAAGATTCATACTGAATTTTGATTATTGTTTTGTAAATGGGTGCCTTCACTTGCTGAGATGATGGCAGTGAGTTCTAGGGAAGGGGCGAGTGGAGCTCTGCTTCTGCCAAGGTTCCCCGAGTGGCTCTGGTCCCTCCTCGAGGCTTAGTCACATTTACACACAACAGCTCATCAGGCAGGACCAAGGGCAACAACATCTACCAGTAGAAAATTCTCATTGCTTCCCCTGTTGCCCCTAAAATACCTGAGGAGCAGCAGCATGGAGAGGAAAGTTCTCTCTTGTCCTAAAAATCACAGTGGTTGTAGCAGAGACAAACTGGATCTGAAAGAAAAATCAATTCACTTGAGACAAGAAGACACTCATGACTCCTTTGGGAAAGGGCGATGGCTTTGGCAGCAGCCTGTATGGAAACACCAGGGGTACAAGAAGGGCAGCAGCAACCAGAGCATCATCGCCTCTTCCCCATCAGCTGCCTCACTTGGCTTTCTGCATCCTTCCCCTTTGTCTGTTAATCCCTGTACCACCCTTTCCTTCTTCTCTGCTAGCCTGGGGCAATGGACAGCAGCTGCCCAGGTGCTCCCAGGGAGGGGAGGCCCCCAGAAGGGCCCTGTGGCCCTGCTGGGAGGCTGCACACCATCCCTGGGGTAGCCATTGCTTCTACCCACACTGCCAGCAGCGCAGAGGGCGGCCCTCCTTCCATCCCTGCCTCCTCAGCAGCAGAAAATGAACTGGGTCGGAGGCAGTCGGTGAGTGAATCTCTTCAAAGCCGACAGAAAGCGCTCCATGCTGTGTCAGTGTCCCTCACAGACTGTGCACCACCATGGTGCATTTAACAACCCTGATGCCCCCTCACCAACCAGGCACTGCATGTTGTTTGTGGCTGCCATGGTGTCCCCTCACAAACTGAGCAGAGCCATGATGTGTGTTTCAGGCCTCATTTCCCCTCACAAACTGGGCATAGCCGTGGTGATTGTGACCAAACGAGGGTCTCTCCATGGAACAGTAGTGCCAGAGTGTGTGTATTTCAGGCCTGGTGTCCCCTCACAGACCAGCAGGCCCTGGTGTGTGACAGCCCCGAGTCCCCCGCTGAGCCAGACTTTGTGAGAAGGTGCAGGTTCTCTCCCACCCCAGGCAGGGAGTCACGTTTGGCCTCAGTGACTCTCCACAGATAGGGACTGTATGAGGCCTTTCTCACGCCCTCACAAAAAGCAGTGGTTACTATTTGAGGAAAAGGATGTACAGGTATTGAGATTCACTGAAATAGTAAAACATCACAAACTGAGTTGTAATGATAAAGAAAAAAAAATAATGTTCTGTTTCTTGGGGTGCTGTGCCCTCTGCCGATCTACTAGAAATGTAAACCCCATAGATTTTGTCAGCCATTGGGAAGCAACATTGCTGAACACAACTTTGTAATTGTCCAGACTCTATGCAGAATCAAACTATAAGAGCACCCTACTCATTTGGAAGTCTTCCCAGCAATTTGGGTTTTCTTAATGTTGCCTCTGAAGCAGGAGGAAGGGAGAGTTTCAGTTGGAAAAAACCCCAAAACATCAATGCAAACTTTGTCCTAAATGCCTGTCTGCCATACCCTCTGTAAGAAAACCCAGTATGTAGGAGTGTTGTACACATATAGCAAATACAAACCAACCTGCTGCTTGCTGCTGCTGGTTGTACCTGTCAGTGTTCCTCGGGTGAATCTGGGGTTTCCAGTTTAGGTGTCAGAAAAACTACACATCACTCACATCACAACTACCCCATCACGATGGGGTCCCTCCCCATTGCAAGGGTGAATGTTATATGTTTGAAAAGTTTGCTCTAACTTTAAGCAAAAGGTAATTCCAAGGGAATACTCCATATTTCTAACCCTCACAAAAAGTCTTAATCTTACTGACCTAAGGACTGTAGTCATGCTCACTCTGCTCATGGAACAGTGACCCTGACTTCCAATTTTATGCACCAAGTCCTATACGCATTTCACATAAGACTACGTTTGACAGGTGAGACAAGTAGTTGGAGGTGTAACTGTCTCCTGTATTGCACAAACAGCAATTTGTAGTGTCAATCTATTTTGCTTTCCTGTTTTACAAAAGGTCCCCAGTACTCTGGAAACTCCCAACAGCTAAAAGCTCATATAGTGCTCCTTTGGTTTGTTTGCTAAGACAGTTTTGTAGCTATGTTGCAGCATGACAAAGAAAATTAGGAGAAAATAATTATATTGAAAAAAATTTCTTAATTTTTAAGAAATTACAAATTGATGAAATGTGTATTACAAGTCAAATGACTAAAAGCTTTTTCTGTTTTCTTTTTTCATGTTAAATGTGTTTGGTAGCCTAATATCGAATGTGGTGCTATCCTTACTGGAGTAAACTGGGATCAGTCAAAATTGCTTCAACAGAGAAGGTTGAAAGGTTACCTAAAGTTTTGACATAACATAACATAACATAACATAACATAACATAACATAACATAACATAACATAACATAACATAACATAACATAACATATAACATAACATAACATAACATAACATTTGTGTCCTAAAACCTCAGAACCATTAACGAGAAATTCAAGCCATGACTCAAGATTATACTTTTGCAATTAAAATAATGATTACTTGCATTTTTCAGAAGCAGAATCATATTAAAGCAAGAAAGGAGAAAACAAAAGGTAACCACTTTCAGCCATATTGGATTTTATATCGTTATATAAAAGCTGTAGTGGGTTCACTTATGTAAAACTTCCAAAGCATTTGGAGTGAGATTCAAAACTGTAGCTAAACAGTTACAATGTGTTTCCCTGACTTTTAGGGAAAAAGTCTTGTTCTAGATTTATTAAACTGAATTACAACAAGAAGAGGCAGGAGACAGAGAAGCTGTGAATGAATGAATGAATGCCTGTGCCAAATTTTGGTTTTCCTGGATTACTTCTGTTACCATGTTGTGTTGGTGTCTGGGGACACAAGGGATTGCTTGAAGCTTCAGGTGATAACCACATGGTCAGCTGGCCTCACACACACATAGCCAGCCATTCTTCTGGGCCATGCAAAAGCATGTTAGGCTCATTAAAGTCCTTTTTCTGGCATCTGCAAAAGGAGGATGGCTTATTTGTATTTTGAAACTGAAAGTGAAATAAGGAATCAAACTTATCCTTGGCATAGCAGAAGACATTTCAAACAAGAAAGAAAACAGCAAGAGAAAATGGCTGTAACCATAATTAATGGAGTCAGTTTCCTCCTCAGCAGCAGGAAAGGAAGAGGCAGAATAGGGCAGCTCTACCACTGAAGCTGATACCCTCAAAACCCAGAGCAGGTGCACAGGCATACAGAGGTAGAGGAAAAACAGGCTGACTGTATAGAGGAAATTACTCAAATTAAAACATTTACATATGGGAATGTGGAACCAATCAGCAGCTTGTCCTCACTGCTTTCCCAGTTTCCTGGAGGCCTGTGAGTTCTGTTTTCTCAGGAATTACTGGTCTAAGCCACATAATTTATATTATGACTATGTAATTTGCTTCAGTGGAGAGGGAAAACAGGAAAAGACAGGATTGTTTTTAGTAATGTAGTACTAGATTAATAAACACAGTGGTAATTTTCTTATTGCTATTATACAATTATTAGTAATTTAGAGGCAATGGGGAAAAAATATCTGGGACACTGAAGGGAAGTAGTTACATTTTAGGGATGCAGACCCTAAAGTAACATGAATTTTGAAGTGTTGAGTTGTACACAGGATGATTTTACCTTACTAAAGATATTCATCTTAACTGAAGAACAGATATTTTCCATAGATAATATCATTATGGAAAGCTAAAGATAACAACAAATTATACTAAAAATTAGTTACCAACAAGCATATTAGGTGTATTAGTTACATGTAACCTGCAATCATGAGAGGAATTACATTTCAGAAGAAAAGCCAATGCTATTTTTTTGTTCTGCCATAGCCTTCAGTTTTCAATATCCTTCTTTTGTTTAGAAAAAAAAAATCTTACTGTGTTTATTTATTCATCTGCTATACTTAATGATTTTAGGGTGGTTATTAATAGTCTCTGCAAAATGGAGGGGTTTCTTATATTATTGTCCTGATATATTCGAAGTATCAGTCATATCTCTTTTTATTCCTTGTAGCAAAAATTCTTTCTGAATTTCTAATCTTAGAGACTTCTCTTTTTTACATTTTGCTCTTTTTAAATTTTTGTCAGAAGATTATTTTCTTTGTCAAGAGAGACAAATGGAGAACAATAAACTCTTTGTGTCATTATAGATGGCACATCTGGTGTACATAATCTTGCTGATTTATTTGCTTATCTTATATGCTTCCTGAAAAGCCCTTTTACATTTTTTAGGATTTTGTCCTTGCCACATTTGGTATCTTTTATTTTAAGAAACATTTTTAGTGGTTGTACACAAAGTTTGATGAATGAGCATTTAAGGGCTAATTTCTTGGCATCAAGATAACAATGATTTATTTTGAACATGACCAAATTATATTTGCATTCTTTTTCAAGGCAATAAAAATAAATTAAGAGCAAAGGGGGCATGAGAATTCAGAGATACTTAACCATGTGCTAACCATATTAGAAATAGTTTGCTAAGTCTTGCTTGCTAATTTCAAAAGAATTACCTATACTGGTAAGGTGGTGTTGAAATTTCTGTCAAAAACTTATTTTCTCCTTTAAAAAATTAAGGAATACTTTGAAAGAAAGAAACTTAAGTCAAAAATGAAGCTCCTGGAAGTATCATCTCCTAAAAGTTCAGCAATCAGTTTGGATCTTCTTAATCTATATGTGGTTAACCAGATATCGACCAAAAAAGACAACACTGGTGAGTTTTGGGTATTCTGACTTCTCAGAATTAGTTATTCTTAACTATTACTGCTGTTATTTTAGTTCTTGTTCTTCCATTTACAACTTACCCCTCAAGTAAGTGTTGTTTTATTTTTAAAATAAAAAATTGTACGTAAATACAAAAATTATGACTGAATAAAAAGTCAGGGCATAAGAGGAATCAAATAACCTTGGCTCCTGCCTACTTCACCTTTAAAGCCTTGTGGAGTGTCCAAGTTCCAGGCCAGGCCAGGCCAGGGTTAATGTTTGCAGTAGCCAGGACAGGCATGGCCAGGACCCTGAGGTAATTCTACACCTCCTCACATCACAAACGGGGCCGCAGGGGAAGGAGTCCCATCCGGTGGGGTAACGGGAAGCGAGTGCCCAGAGAACGTTGTGCTCCCTGAGGTGATGTGGGAATCATCACTCCGTTATTAATATCGCTTCTTATTTCATTGCTGTTTCCAGTAAATTGTTCTTATCTCAACCCATGACCTTTCCCTTTTGTGCCTCCAATTCTCCTCTCCATCCTTCTGCAGAGTGACAGGGAGAGGGAGAAGGAAAGGGAGAGGGAGAAGGGAAAGGAGAGAGAAGGGAGAGGGAGTGAGTTTGAAGATTTTCAGTGGGAACACTAAGTTGGAGAATACAATTTCTAAACCACTACACACACTTTTTACCTTCCCCATTCAATTCATTAATTTTACCCCACATCCATTTCTTTTCCTCTTTGCTGTTGAATGAATCTATTTCCCATCCACTTCCTTTTTCATAACCTTGGGGGCATTTGGAATAGTCTTGTCAGATCTACCCAGATCATCTTTCTTGAAATCCATTATTACAGTTCTTGAGAAACATCACTAAAACTTGAGTCCTAGCTCTTTAAATGTACATGTGGTACTTAAGGATATGGTTTAATGGTGAACTTGGCAGTGTTGGTTTAATGGTTGATTCAATGATCTTAAAGATCTTCTTCAACCTAAATGATTCTATGATTCTCTGAAAGTTGTAATCTGTGACATATTCATAAACCCGATTATGGAACATTTTTTATCCTATGCTCCAAAGAGTAGAAGGTGACTGAGGAAGGCAACAGAGCCTGTACACACACAGTGGCTGACTAAATAATTTTATACTATCATACCATTTAGAATAGAGTTTTGTATTGTTAGTAGCAAAGAAATAAACAAATATGACTTTAAATGGATTAAGAAATCTAAAACAACAGCTTTTGTACTCTAATGAAAATTCAGGAACCTCAAAACTTTCTCCAAGCCCTGCACTGACAAATACATTCATTGCAGAGAACGTGAGGAGGCCAGTTCACATTGATATCACTGAAGATGAAAAAAAACCTCTCAGAAGACATAACTTAGAGCTTCCCACGTCACCCCTACGTACACAAAATAAGTCAAACTTAGATGATCTCCAGAGCAGGTACTTGCATAAAATAGGCAATAGTTATGCAATAGTGAGGTTCTGGGAGAAGTATTTTGTGATAGTCTTAACATTTGGGGTATTAAGAAAACATAAACCTACCATTGTAAACAGGGCCGTTTCACAACCAATCCTGTCATTCCAGTGATACTCTTACTGTGAGAGAGTAATTTATAAATTCTGAATAAAAAACTGCCCATTAAGCTGAGAGATTTTTTTTTAAAGGTTATGTGTCTGTACTCATGTCCCGTACATCGACTAAGTTTATCTCAAGGAGCAGGTTATTGAAACAGCATTACCCACTTACACTGTTTTCCCATCCAGCTTTGGACACCCTAAAGTGATCAACTCATAGACAGGCTTCTCATAACTGCCTAAGAATCAGGCTGTTTTAAGATGAGTGGGAAAATATTCCTAAGTTATTTTGAAATTAATACTCAGAATATTTTAATCTTTTGGATCTTGTATTTCATAGGCTGTTCTAATTCATTTTACAAGGTTACAAAAGCAAGTTTTGGACAGCAGAAGACAGTATCTGTCAGAAAAAGTAAAATACCAGCATAATGTAAGTTTTCTGTTCTTATGATATAAGACTAAAAATGTGTACTAATTATTGTATTTTTAAGTGATTTTTCAAAGAGTGGCCAAATCTCATGGATACCGAAACATATGAAATCTTCTTTCTCTTTAAGACTATATTGATAAATTATTTTCCTGCTACTGTTTACGTATTTCTTGAAAAAAAGCTAAAAATATATTTATATCTGTCTCTCCTCAGGATAGCATTTGTGTGCATGCTTCAGATTAAGTAGGTACTTACCTGTTTCTCTGAAATAAGCCCTTATTGCCTTAAGTTTTTCATACAAAGTCATATCAGAATATAGAAAATTTACTCTTCTTGTGGTTTATTTGCAGAGATGTAAAAGACATGGAATGGCTTGATTATTTGAACTTCATGCTTAAACCAAAACAATTTTAGATAAATAAAATATCTCTTTGTTATGTTTTGTCTAGCTGTCACAAGTAATGGCATCAGGCTATGTTGATTCTAGTATGGAAAATGAAGAAAACATGGCAAGAGTTTTTAGTGCTTGCCCACTGTCCTCCTCTGGTTTTCAGTTCTCTAAGCATACACAGCTTTCAGAAGAAAATTTCAACACAAACCTAATGGGAAGCATTTGGGAACAGACCTATGAAAAGAAGCTGCAAAACCAGGTTTGGTTAATATTTTACTTCCATGGAATTATTTTTAACTAACTTTCATTTATTTGTTGTGTAAAACTAGTGTAATGATGGCGGTAATTATGATTGATCAACATTTTTTGTAGGCTGGTGGCAATGAATATTCTGTGTATACAAATATATTTATTTTATTGTTCTGAAATAAGCTCAACTTGAGCTTTTGTTCACTGAGCTCTCAGTGTTGCAGATATCTGCAGAGAGAGAGTTAGTCACATACTGGTGGCTTCCTTTTGTTTCTGGCTTGTAAATTTGGTTAAAGAAAATTGAAATATATTATAGTTAGAAATACAGCTTCCTTAAACATACAGTTAGTGTAACTGGGTGTTGCAAGATCCCAGGTGATCCCATGACCTAATTTTTTATCTTTTACTGTCTCAGTGGGTAATATAGTTCTTACACTATTCTCAGTGCTCTGCTGTTTAACTCTTTACTTTTAAAAAACAATTGAAAGTTATTTGTTCTGATACGTTACTATTTTTCCTTTTTCTTAAGTTTGTGATTCTTAAAAGAATCATCCTTAGAAAAGTGATAGCAAATACAATATGCTTTATTTTTAGCCAATATATTATTCATTGGAAATAATAAAACAAATTCTATGTGTTTCACCAATGGTATTCTGAAGTCTTGAGGTAAGTGAGGAAGAAATTCTGAAACTCCAGGAGTTTCAGAAGGAGAGATGATGGGTTGTTCAGGGAATGAGTAGGCCAAAACCCACAGGAAGCTGACCTGAAGAACAAAGAAGCCAAGGAAATACGTTTTCAAAACACAAGGACAGTCTACCTCTATGTGCAAGAAATTATTAGATTCTGAAGGCCAGTTTGGCTGAATCAGGGAACTCCTGATTGAGGTCAAATGCAAAGAGGAAGAGTGCAAGGAGGGATGGGCAACCCAAGAAGAAGACAGGAGCATCCCCTCAGCTTGGAGGGATGGCATTAGGATGGTCAGAGCTGAAAATCACAGTGGGTTGGAAGAACAGCAAGGAGAGGACTTCTGTAGGTGTGTCATCAAAGGAAGGGAACCAAGGAAAACGCTGTCCACTGCTAAATAGAGCAGAGACCTAGTGACAAAGGACATGGAAAGGCCTGAGGTACTCAAAAACTACTTTGCTTGAAGTTTTTCAGACAAGATCTGCTCTCTGGCTCATCTTAAAATGCAATCAGGGGTTGTGGGGAGTTGTATGAAACAGTAGGGAAGAAACAAGGTAGAGAATCCACTGTAATGTGGATATATAGAAATATATATTCAGGTGTTGGATGACACCACAGATATTTTTCACCCTTGTAAGGCTGTAGTGATCAGAGAAGCTTCCCAATGAGAAGAAATACCCAAATGTTATGTCCATCTGCAAAAATGTAAGCATAATCTAGGGAAGCATCATCTCACCTCTGTCCCTGGAAGGATTAAGGAGCTAA
Source organism: Nicator chloris (assembly GCA_013400495.1). Taxonomy (NCBI): domain Eukaryota; kingdom Metazoa; phylum Chordata; class Aves; order Passeriformes; family Pycnonotidae; genus Nicator; species Nicator chloris. The sequence continues at coordinate 94,506 of WAAE01007732.1, forward strand.
GCTCCCAAGGCAATTCCAAGGTACATGAGGAACAAGAAGGTGTCTGCAAACAGCCATCAGATTTTCCAAGATCATACTCTGCCTGGTGGACCCAATTGCTTTTTTGTGATGGAATTAGTAGGCCTCGGAATTAGAGAGAACAGCAGGTATTATTTACCTTGACTTTAGGAAGACTTTTGACAAAGTTTCCCATGGGATTCTAGTAGCCAAAATGAGCAGCTATGAACAAGATGAAGGGACAACAGGAAGAGAAAAAACAGTCTGTTACTGTCATGCTCAAAGTAGCTATCTGTTGGCTAAAGATTTTTGGCAACAGTTGGGCTGTAAGGAGGTTTGGGCTTCTGCTGTAAGATATAAAGAAATAAAAATAGTGGGGAAATATGTATATTGTTTGGAAACCTAAGCTGAAAATTTTAAAGACTGTAACAATTATGTATATTCACAGTTTGACAGCTTCTACTGTTTTCTCAGCCAGGAAACAGCTTTGATCAAGACCCTTGGAATACAAAACCTCCAAGCCAGTTTATTTTCAGGAAGTCTGACACAGTGTCTCAGGAGCTGTTCAAGCCATTTGATAGGTAGGCAATGATTTTACATTAATGAGGAAAATAACTGTCAAGTTTAATTAAGAAAAATACTAAAATAATCTGACCCTTATTGCTACTTGGTGTTTTTCAAATAGAAATTGAAATCAAATGGAAATACTAAACATACAAAGCTATTTAAATTTGCTGAAAGGCAGCAAAATCTGAATTTTGAGTAGACACTTGGAACCATGATCTATTTTTTGCAATGTCACATACATGATAATGTTGCTGAATTCACTTTGAATGATTGCACAGATTTACTAAGAGGCCATGAGGAGGGGGAAGATGTGCCATGGGGAAGCTGCCCCAGGTGTTATTAGTTCTGGGCACTGTTGCAAGTGCTCTTCTGACGATCTTGATGCAATAGCAATTGACCATCTGCAACTACATTATTTATACTAGGGGTTGAGGAACAAAACATTTTCTTTCCTTCTCTTTCATATGTGATCCTACTATAGCTTTTTCCCTATAACTGATTCAATAATACTTCTAGGAAAATACAGACTTTGTTTTTAAAAGAATGGATAGAAATCAAGAATATTTTTTGTATGTGCTGATTAAAAATCTTTCAAATCACAGATGGTTTAGGGCCGGACTCATTTGTACTGATCATTTTATTTAATTTTCTTTCCAGAGGCTCTCCCTTGGACCTAGAGGTCTTACAAGCTAATCTTACTTCACTTCTTCTATTCAATAAGTCTGCCATTTGGTTGAAAGTTCCTGTCCAACTCTAGCTTAGGCTGGATAGAGACATAAAAAGGCCATACAGTATTTTGCTGTTCCTGAAGTGCCTGCAGCCTGTTTGCTTGGGAGTCAAGTGACCCATAAACTCACTGGCCAAATAATAAGTAAACACATCAGACACCTTAACTTCCACTCTTGTAGCTTCTCCTGGCTTTCTCCAGCAAAACCTAAAATGAGCATAGCATTCACCTTGCTGTATATCTGAGTGAATTTCCAATTAATATATTTACACTGTGACCTATATAACCTTATCTCACCTACGTCTGTCTTTTCTCCACCAGCTATCAGGCCTGCACTCATCTGCTTATGTCACGTCCTCTCATCTTCTACCCATTCATGGGTGACTTAACAACACCTCCTTTCCAACTGTTCTTTGAATCCATTTCTTTGTATTGTCCTTTTTTTTTCATCCACTGTAGCCATAAATTCTTATACTTCAAGAGATCACAAGTCTTCTGTGAAGGGAATTTCTTTCACTGTATGTGAAAAGTAGAGTGTAAATTTATACAATTGTTTAATGTAACATATTGATGATGTAATCAATGTGCATAATTCTGAGAGCTGTGGCACCTCAAGGTTATTAAATATGAATTTAAAGTTTTTGTATCATGTTTCCTCATCCACTCTTAAATTTTACTTTGCATTACAAAATATTCAGCTGGAGTTGAGAATGACACTCTGAATTTCTTCACAAAATGGTTTTACCTTCCTCATGTTGATCTATCCAAGTACCTTCAGGAATAAATTCTAGTGTGTTTAGCCTTCTAAAACTGTCCTGGTGAGGTTTCTGTAGCTGGAGGAAACTAGTTTCTCATTTAAGTTCCATAGAATCTTTATTCGGTTCCAAGTATTTGCTGATCAAAACACCATAGGTGTTTTCTCCAGTAAGTGTTTTCTGTACTACATTTCAGTTTTCAAGTTCTGTTGATAGTCGTGCTCAGAACATTTTAAAGAAAGGGATTTTTTTAAATGGCCTTTTTTTGTCAGATCTCTGTCCTTCAGAAGAATCTCAACTTCTTGCTCAGAGTTTCTGAAAGGTCAATCAGCAGATCCAGCCTGGAAACAAAACAGTGAAAATGTTAGATTAAGAGCCAAGTAAGTGAAAGCATGATAGCTTTCATGTCCATGAGGCTCACATGATAAAATCTTCAAAACCACTACTCTCAGAAGTGGGGTAGGGAAGTAGAGGCATAACAAAATATCTGACCGGCCTCTTGACACTGGAACAGAAAAATTCTGTGCTGAATCAGGATTACTGATTTATAGTACAAATGAAAGTCACTTGTTATGGGGTTTCAGTATGGAAGAGAAATATGGTCTTAAGCAAACTACTTTTATGAATGGAAGAAATTATCTTCCTTTTTATTTATTTTCCCCCTTTTTTCTTTTCGTCTCCGAAGTGGCCGCCTTTGGTCAGCTGGTGGAGCAGCAGTGACATACTGTGGCTGATTTTATAAATCACAGTTTCCTATCCAGGAGGATGTGCTCCATGGCTTTGTGTATTCAGACACATTAAGAAATAGAACCCCTTTTAAGTCAATCTTGCTATAAAGCAGTTATAGAACATAATAAAATACACTTTCAGTTGAAATACTGTATATTTAGGACAAAATGCAATGTAATGAGCAGTGAAGTTTTTGAGATTTTTATCATCACATTATCATAAAGGGTTATGTTAACAGTCAGTATTTTGCTTATCTGTGTACTCAGCAAAAATTTTGTTTTTTCTTTTCTAACCCCTGTTATACCTCATTGCCTACCCCCAGGCTAGACCACATGAGTTCTGCCAGGAAAAATCCAGTGATAATAGCCAGTAATGAATCAGAAAACTTTGAAGGAATAAAAGAACCAGTATTTGATGTTGTGAAAGAAACTGCAAAACTGAAAAGTCCCCAGGATGGAAGTGGTTTTTCCTTTCTGGCACTATTTGAAGATGAGAGTAAACCAATCCATAATAATCCTCCCACAAAGCATTTTAATCATTCTTCTAACCAAAGCAATACTGACATTTTTTTCACTGTTCCTGATATTAGAAATCAAATTACCAACAGCCATTATTCTTATGACACTAGAAGGGTTTATCCTGCAATCAATGCAAAAGAAAATTCTGTGGACAGACACCTGGAAGGCATTTTCACAGCTCCAGAACAGGTTTTCCTTGAAAGTAACAGTGTGTCAAGTACAAGCTACAAGGAAACCCGTGGACTTCATAAAACCCACCTGCAGAACTGTCATGAGGAACAGCGCTACTTCATACCCTGTGAAAAGAAAGAAAAAAGAGCAAACCTTGAAAAAATTGGTGCGTGTCATAGTTTAAGGACATATATTCTGGGTTTTATTCTCCTTTTAAAGACACATGTTCATATGACCAGACATGTATCTGCTCCAACTGAAAATGTCATGAATCTTCAGAAATGCAGTCACATAATTTTAAATCCAACTATTCAAATGATTTAAAAAACTTGACAGAAACTTTTATATTCAAATTGTGTTTATTCTATTGCATTTCAAAATCAAAGTTTACCTTTTTTTTTTTTTTTTCATTTTAGAGACATTTGCTTATTACCATGATCAGCAGAATAGCTTAAAGGAGAATGTGCAGAATTATTCAAGAAAAAAAAGGTGAGTGTCATGGAAATTACCAATCTGTTAACCAGTGATAACTGCAGAGAGCTTGCTGAATTGGGAAAATCCTGCTAAGAGCACAGGAAGGCAAAATTCTCAACAGTATTACTGAGGACTCAAGTTTTCTCAGTGAAAATAGTACCATACAGTGTGAATGAATTTATGCACAGGTGAGCCCATTATGCCTCTGGGTATCTGCCCATAAGTACACAGAAATACTGCTCCATGGGAAATTCGGAGTTCCTGAAGTTAAGCTGATGATCTGGCTTGCTCTCTAAAATACTCTGTCTCATTCCACTGGCTACAGAGCAAGTAAGTGTCTTCCCTGGGCTATGTGAGTGCTCTGTGCTTTACTAAAGACTTGTTTTTCAAATACTGATACATAGCACCTTTCATTTTATAAAACAGCACTATCTTCTGTCATTGCTTCAATTCCATTTTGCATTTCAACAAAAATGAAGTTTATGAAAAACATATTCTTGGTGCTAAATCTCAGGTTCAAAGGTAAGTCCAGTGATCTCAGTAGTGGGAAGCATTTAATGGTTACTGAAGACAAAATAAAAACTGAAAAGTCACCAGTAAGGACTTTAACTCAGAAAGAAAATAAAAATACTGGGGGGAAATCACTTACCAGAGAACTTTGTGTTTGCATTCCTCAGTGATGACAAGTCTGTGAAAGAAACAGCCTGGAATCAGAACCATTTTTTTGTACATAAAGAGGTAAGTCTTAAAATATGTACTTTTTGTCAAATCCACTGTTTGCATGATTCATTTGAGGTGGAGAGGGATTGTCCACAACAGTTAGAAACTGAATATAGCTTCACTGAATTAAGTACCGTGGAAGCTCTTTTTCATCATGGTTTATATAAGGAATTCAGAAAGAACTGCTGCTAGTGACATGGTTCAGATGGACAGCCCTTTAGGTCCACAGTTCACATGGTTTCAGTCACACCTTAGCTGATGCCTGAAAGAGATTGTGTAAGTTACCCATCAATACATAGGAACAGGTTCTGCAGGCAATGCCCAGACATTATATGCAGGATGCTTCAGTAGTATAAAGGAGCTTTGTGCCAGTATACAGATAAAAAGTGTTTCAGATGTCATCCCTGTAGAAGCCACATATGATACTACTCAGGGGTAAAAATACCTCTTAAAATAATTTGTGGTACAGTGCAGTGACTCCTTTATGTAATACAGAAACTGAATGTTCCTTTCTTAACCTGAGATACTGATCCAGCTGAACCCTCACTATTAATATCTTATTTTTAACAGTTCACAACAGCACAAGAGGAAGGGTATATGTTTGGACTGAGTTCATATCTTCATGAGATGGAGATGGGTTAGTACTATTTATACCTTATCACTTAAAACTTTTTCTCTACATGTGAAACTGAAACAGTTAAAGCCAGAGAGAATTATGTTCTTAGGATGTTAACTTTGATGAGGGCTTGTATTTCTGATTCACACAGCACTGTAAAAAGACAACTAAGATAACTAAGAATTAGCTGTGTTTGCTTGTCCTTGAAGAGATATTCTCTTCCAGTAGACTATATGCTGTCACACCACAAGTGGACAGAGGGAGGGGAGTAAGCTGGGCAATCCTACATCCTTCCTACTCCCTCAGTAGGTGTAGGGTCAGCTGTGCTGGCTGCATTTCAGAGCAGAAGATCACTCAGGGGCCTCCAAGAGAGAAATATGTCACTTGTATGGCAGCCAGTGTGCACATAGAGTCTGCTGTGTTCTCTCACAGGCTGTGCTCTCCAGAGTCCCTCCTCCTTTTGAGTAGCACAGTTCTGCTGCTGATTTACAGCACAGCTGAAGCTATGGGGGGCCCATCTCACAAACTCTGTTAAGATGTGTTGACCTGAGAAGAGAACTGGCTATTGCTTAGAACTAGATTGACCTTGCTAACATTTTGTTCTTTAAACAGTATCTTAAAACTGCATCAGAAATAGTAATGTTTAATTCTACATGCTGTACTTGGGAGTTGGATCTTTGGGGAGTGTTTGGTGAGTAACTTTTCTTTTTCACCCAATTTTTCAAGATGTGGAGTCACCACTCAGCAGCCAGTCTCACGGTTACTCTCCAAGGCAGGCTGAGAGCTATTTGAGCTCTAGTCCTGACACAGTGAGTAAATCCTTGTGGGCTGGCAGGGCTTTATTTGAATTATATCTCTATGCCCGAGTGCACCTAAGGGTGGATGTAGCTGGAATCTCATTTTGTTTTGTACAAGATAACTTCATGTGTGATGAAGACAAGGAATTATTAGCTGTATATTTTCCTAAGTATTTTGACAGACATGTGGTCTGTTCTCTTGATTATGACTGGCCTTGTGGAATTACATTAGCATCACTGTGGGAAGATGCTAAGCAACATTCTATGTTCTTCCTGTATGTATAGCTGCCTTACATTACATGCCTGTAAAGCAGAATGATTTGACACACTGTCTTTTCAGTCATTCTTGAACACAAAAATACCATGGTGTAAGCGTATAAATTGCATGTTAGAGTGAAAGTCTGCCTTGGCCACCTTCTCTTCCCCAAGAGCCAGAAGTACATCCTTGGAGAAGGAATGAAAAAACCTGCAAACAACCAAAAGCAGACAGTTCTGGCCTTTCTGTTCGTTTCACTTAGTTATTAGCAAGTCATTACTTTAGTCCTTAGTTATTGAACTATTTGAACAGTTACAATTGCAAAATTCTGTTCAAACAGTCTGAAGAAGACACAGCCAAAATGAAGGAATATGTGAATGAACAGTCCTCGAAGGCATATGATGCCAACCTATTCTCAGCCTCAGCAAGTGAAGAGGCCCCCAGGAGCTCTCACACCCAAAGTGTGGGTGTGCAGCCCAGCAGTACTTTGGCTAGAAAAGAAGCAAACAATCTTCAAGAGAAAGACTCTATTTTCTGTGCCACAGAGCAGGAAAGTAAAACCCACACAGCCCTGTCTCAGGGCCCCTCACACCTTGCCCTTAAGAGGGAGCTTGTCACTCACAGCAGCAGGTGCGATGTTTGGTCGCAGACCGAGGGCTCTGTGACAGAAGTAGAGAAGGTGGATGTGGGCACCCAGTGTGGCACCTTGAGGGTGTGCAGCTGTGGGGGATCCCTCCCCGCTGCCCGCAGCCCAGGCGGGGTCCCTCCTCCCAGCACTGCCGGCACCGCAGGAGAGCGCGAAGGGCCAGGGCAGGAGCTGCCACAGCTCGCAGGCACCGGCAGCAAGGCCGGGACAGACGCCTTCCCTTCTGAGGCCGAGTACCTGAGTTTGGCTGGCAGGAGGACCCTAGAGGTGCTGAACTACATTGACAAAATGAAGGAGAGAGATAAGCAGTGATCAACTATGGCACGTAAGGAACACAATAGTTTTGTCCTGTTCTCAGTGTATTTCATTCAGTTGCCATATTCTGATTTTTCTAGCACGGTTAGGCAAAATATATTTTTACTGTTTGTTTGCTTTAACTATCAATAATTATCTATTTCTGTCTACCTACTGCTATCTCAAAGTATGGGTTTCTATAGATATCCAACTATTAACAAAGGATTTACAGTAGCCTAGTAAATAAAAACATTAGGAATTATATTGATTTCCTCACCATATATTCATAGAATTCTGTAGTTTGGAGTTGATTGACTATGTTTCTTTTAAGGTAATGGGAAGATGTCGTTCTATTTCAAAACATATTTAGTGTGGCTATGACTTCAGAGCCATTGTCTGATTCTCATCCATTTTAACAGAAAAACTTGCCTTTGTCATGCGTTCATGATAAACACAAAAATGGGAAACAACAGAAAATGTACATCTGCACACACAGAATAGAATGTAATTTAAAAAGAGCTATTTTTTTAAATGCTCAAATTTCCTTCCACAGCAGATCCATTCATTCATTTTCTGGCTGTTAATCTAAAAAATCTTTCATGTGTTTCTGTATTTTGTCTGCAAATTGAAAATCAGAATTACTTGCCACTTCATTTCAGTATTTGTGTGAAGTTACAAATCACAACAAATAAAAGTTTCTGATAATATTGTTTCTAGGTTATATTCTTGCCTTCTAAAAAGCTCCTGGTAAAGGTGTCAGGGAGACTCACTGTTACTAACATCTACTTACAGATTCATACACCTTCACTTCTATATAGATATGTATCTTAATTATGTGTGTGTATGTATATATAAAAAACCCTGTGTATATATATATATATATATATATATATACACATACACATATACCTGTGTATATATATAAATGCCTGTGCTGGCATTAGCCAGCTGGCTGCATGCAGGGTTCCTCTTCTTCAAAAACTAGGCTTGGGCAAAAGCTACGCTGGAGACTTCCTTAAGCAGAACAGGTGATTTGCCTCTATAAAATTAATATGTTGTGCTTTCCCCTTGGAGTCTGCTGTTAAAAGATTCACTGCCCTTATTCCCACCAGGTCAGGGGTTTTTCTATGTTTTGTAGAAGGGGTGGGTGTCACCCAGCCTGGATGAGACTCATCACCATTCTTTGTCTCTGTTCTCATCATCAAACTAGTGGCTGTTTTTGCTGTTGCATTTTATTTTTGAAGCTAAAAGCCATTTTTAAAAGAAGGTCTACATTGCTAAACAGTTTGCAGGTTTATGGCTGTGCTATTTTTCAGAATAGCAGCTCAGAAATTTCAGTGGACTTTTCTGTACTTGGAAGAAAATAGCATTCTCTTTTATATGTATAAATTGCATACATAGGAAGTGGTTTGCACAGCCAGACTTCTGAACCGTGTAACTATCACTTAGCCAATTCACTGCCCACTTCCTAAGGCTTGACATAAGCATATTTTCTTTTTTAGGTGGCCTCAATTTATTGTCAAAGCAAACTCCCTAGTAATTTTTTTTAAGCTGCAATATTCATCTTTTTCACAGGAGATATAATTTATTTGAATAACAGCTATGATTTTCTGAAAGCTCAGCTGTTACCAGTGGTTTCTAAAGCATAGTTTTTCACTCAGTATGATAAAGTCAATTCAGATTTTGCCACACCAGCAGCATGCTGGCTTGAATGTTGCTTTCCCAACAGTCCCTCACACCTGGTACATACCTGCCAGTCCTTCCAGTGGTGTGTGTCCAGCTTCCCAGCCTCCCCCACAGCCGATGTGCCCCAAGGAACGTGGCCTGCCAGCCTGCAATACACTGTGGTGGAGGCCAGGGAGTGGCACATTGTAGCTAAAAGCTCCAGCACTGTATGCTTTAGACTGGAGAGGTTTTATTACCCCAGCAGATGTCAAATTGCCTCAAGGCCAAAGAGGTCTTAGTGTCTGGGTTAGAGGTGCTGGTGACCCAAATAGAGATGAACTGTCATTAACTGGCAGTGGAAGTTCTGCTCCTGATTTCTCTGATGGTGGCATTGTTGCTGAGGCTTAGTTTTACACTGAAGTGAGGTACCCATGTTTAGGCAGATACTCCAGATCTGCAGAGCTGGCCTCTGAGCAGACAGATTCCCAGTCTGTGCCTATGAACCTATGGGACAAAGAACATGGGTTGGAATGCAGGGGGGAAAAGAGGAACAGTTGCACCATATGGATGTATGTATGGGGTGTTTCAAATGCTCTTTATTAAGTTATTGCTCATATTTATCATCATTTAAAGCCTCTTAGTGGGTATCACTTATTTTCACTTCAGCCACTGACACAGAAGCTCTCACAATCTGTCCAGTTCCAGCCAGGTTTCAGCCTGGAATGCACTGAAATCCCACTGCTCAGTACTAGAAACTCACTCTCTGACTGACTGTACATAAGAGCTGCATACGCGTCTCTAATGCAGTAATTCACCACTTCAGATATCAATCACTGTAGATAATCATGTTTCAAAGCCTTTGGATGAGAGTATATAAATTCAAATTACATTCCCATTTTTACCTGTAATTGCAAAGCAATCAGAAGAAAGAAAACTATCTTTGTAGTGGTTTGTGTGCTGGCAATGATGATACATAAGGCTGCGTGCTCTTTTTAGCCACTAGAGTAGTATTTTAAAGTATTTACATTACTATTATTGCATTAGTAACTCGTGATTTCTCCATAGCTCAGCACCAGTCTGCACCTCTGCTCAGGTGCTTTCTTTCCCCTGATTTTTTTGTGACTTCAGGGAAGAGCTGAGTTTGGTTTAATAAGAAGCAGTAACTTCAAACTGTGCTTTCTTCAGCTGATAATTTAGCAGCTGATGCTATTAATCCATCAATATTTGTAGCCTACAGTAATGACTGTCATCTCACAAAATGCATTCAGGCACCACCAGCTTTCTCTGAGGCAACAGCTTAGGCAGAGGCACACCTTTTTCATCCATGTCATTTTTCCTGGCAGTGTGCTGAGCCTCCAGGGAGGCCATGGAAATATGTTTTCAACTGTTCACTAAGCATCAATTATAAGCAGAGTTTTGTTGGGGAAAAGGACACAAGGGTACCTGTAATTAACCGAAAAACCAGGAACATTTGTTTATCGGTGGCAGTCAAATGCTTCTAAAACACAGATTGAAAGACTCTCACTGAAAATACTATGGTAAGCTTCAGTCAGAACTAGTTTTAATATGCAGCTTGTAACTTTATTTTCCTCTAAAATCAGCTCTAATTACAGTAACCTGCAAGGTAAGGTTTTCTGGGCAAGCACCAAAAGAAGTTTTATCATTAATGGGCAGTTTGTTGCTGGATGTTCTGCCAAGAGCCTCCACAAACTTCGTAAAAATTCTTATTTCATTTTCATGAAGGATCTTCATTATAGGAAATAAGAGGCTTAAGCCTTCATACGAGTAATTATGTCTCTGGTAGAAACTGTGAATTGGCTTTTTAAGGGTTTTAGCAGATAGCAAATTGAGAGAGGATGAGGTTTCCTGGAAAAAATATTTAACTCTCTGCATCCAGTGTCTAATCTGTCCTCATGAAAATCAATGACCTTTCTGCAACACTTCTTCAGCTTCTTCTCCCTGACAGCCTCTGACGGATTAGAGGTCACAATCCCAGTCACCCAAATCAGAGCTTGCTTCTCCAGGGCTGATGATGTGGAACTCCACCCAGGTCTCCTGACTCTGAGCTTGTCTTGGTTTGGAAAGACGGGTGTTTGCTAAGGAAGGCAGGAGCCTCCCTAGAAATGAAGAATGTAAACTCCCTCCCTCTGAATTATTATAATTTTGAAATTAAGGGGCTCTCAGGCAAAGATATGGGAATAGGAATAACAGTTCTTTACTAGGAAATTAAAAATGTAGAAGTCCAAAAAAAAAAAAAAAAAAAAGCAAGCAAACAAAAAGAAAACTGACAGTCAGAATACAACCTGACACCCTGTTGGTCAGGGTGTTGGTAGCAGTCCAATCAAGTCCTCCTAGAGTGACAAATGTGGTTCTCTTGAAGCAATGATCCTGTAGAAAGGGTGTAGTTTTTCTCTGAAGCTCCAGTGGTGGTAAGATGGGTCCCGTTTTCCTCTGGGAATCCAGTGGAAACAAGCTGCCCTGGTGTTCTGAATCTCAGATTTTTATCCAGGTAGGAATGCTTGGCTCCTCCCACTGGGTGGAGCATCTCACAACGGGATGATGTAATTTTATCAGTCATGCAGTGAGCCTTAATGACCCATTAACAGAAGATATTCCCCCAGAGGGAGGATGGGTCATGGAAGAGATAAAGAACACTGCCCCACTTGGTTTTAACAGATGGTAACAGAATACATCCTTTTGGTTAGATCTTGCATTGCAACCTAAGACAGAGCTGAATACTGAACGTTTGCCCCCTCTCCAACCATACTGCAGTGACTCCACACCTGACGGTGCTTGCTCTGGGTGCACAGCCCTCTGGATGTGCAGGCCAACAGGACCAGCTCATGGTGAGCTCTCACACAGCACACGGCCACAGAGGGTGCTAATACACCAGCTCTGTGTGAGGTGATGGGGAATCTTGGGCCCAAACACAGAGGAGTGGAGATTGAGTGAGTCAAGATAAGACAGGAGGCTGAAAGAGGCCTCCTGTTGAATTATTTAATAGAGCTCAGAGAAAACATGTCCAAATCAACTGTTTGTGTCCATTGCACAGGGAGTGCTGTGATTTGCTGCCAGTGTGTCCTGCTCAGCACATGGGTGCTGGCGTGGCCCAAGGACCTAGAGCTGTGGCTGATCATAGGACAAACCAATACGTTTGCTGCAGAAGATTTATTTCATTTCCTGGGCTGGAGTCATTATTTGGAAACAGGAGGTCTGTAAGGAGCTTTGCTCTCCAGAGAAAACAAATGCAAATGCAAATGCAAAAAAAACCAAAACCAAATGCAAACCAATGGATTTTTGGAGAATCCCAAACCAGCTGAAGCTGGCAGGGATCTCCAAGCTTGCCCAGTGCAAGCCCCACTCATAGCAGGGCCAGCTGGAGCGGGTTCTTTGGGCCACAGCGAGGTGCTATCACCAGACACCCAGCCTGGGGCTGGGGGATAAGCGCTGCCAGGTAGGGGTCTCCAGGGAAGCTGTGCCTGCTCAGCAGCTGCTGCAGATGGAGGCAGCCACTGTCTGAACCATTTCCTCCCTGTGCTGAGGGCAAGGCAGGGGCCTGGGGCTGGAGGGAGGGGAGCTGTAGGTGTATAGGGAGAGAGACTGGGTGCTGCTGCTGCCCTGCTGCACCTCCTCAGAGCGCAACTCCTGCCTCTCTTGCCTCTCCTCACCCACATTTCTGTGCAGTAATGAAGAGCAGCCATGTTTCACCCCAACACCAGCTCATCTCTGAGTGCACAGCCACAGAGCCTCCTCCAGCAGCCCTGCAGCCTTGAGCTGCACTAACTACGGCCACTCATCACTCTCCAACCAGGGACTGTGGGGGTCCCAATGCCCCCAGTGCATCCCAGTGAATCCCACCAGCCACAAGGAAACTTGACACAGAGAATACAAAAGCTATGTTACCTGGTGCAAGGCTGGGGATGGCAGTTAGCCTTCACCCAGCTTACAAAAACTGCTTTCTCTTGACTTTTTTCCCATCATTTTTAGCAGCCCATGAGAGGAGAGCAGTGGAGACACCAGCCCCAGCTTAGTTCCAAAGCTGCATGGGGCATCTGCCTCTCTCTCAGCCCCTTCAGCCAACCTGCAGGTTACGGGTACCTCATACACCAGGGAGAGCACAGGAGAAGCCACAGCATGAGACTGACTGCAGTCACATCTTGTGACAATCCAGTAACAAGGCACACTGATCAGACATCCTGGACAATGAAGGAGCTCACTGGGAGCAGTCAGACAGTTCTGATGCCAGCTCAACATGAATATATTAAAACAAGTACCAATTTCATGGCAATGCTTGTTCCAAGGCACCACTTCCCAGTGGGGGCCCGGCCACCTGCTGCAGGCCACAGCTGCCACTTTAGGGATGGAGAAGTCATCTGGCACTTGCAGGACAGCTCCTTACGTGACTGCCAACAGCCTCCCCTTTGCAACCATGGCTATGCTGAGTGACCCTGAGTGAAGGCTTCAGGCAGAAAATCTGTATGTGGGATTTGGTGACATCTGGATGGGGACACAGGGTCTCACCAGCCTCAGCTGTGGAAATGGTTTTGAGAAGGAAAAGGTGCAGGGCTGGGAAGGCTGAAAATGCCACGTTAAGGAGAAGGACAGGATGTGCCAACAGAGTAGGGCTTGGCTCACCCTGTTCCCATGCCTTGTCACCATGCACGAACCAGTGGATGCAGCTGGGAGCAGAGAGCTCGCCATGGAAATTGGGACTAACTCTCTCTAGTGCGGTTTTGATAGATTATGTAATTAAAAAAGTGCACTGCAGCACTCAAGAAGTGTAAAAAATAATAATAAATTAAAAATTGAAGACTAAGCCTATGAATCTGAGTCCTGGAAAAAAAACCCCTATTTTTCAGAGAGATTTAGATCTTGAATCAGCTGCATCCTCAGCTCAGTGCTGCCTTCTGACTTTGACCCCCTCTACCCAGGACAGCTTGACACTGTCCCCTGACATCATGCAGTGGTGTGGCTATGTCCCCACACTCACACTTCACTAACCATCCTCCATACCTTATGCCCTACTTCCTTCCCCCAGCCTCTGCTCAGGATTTGCTTTGTGTTTTTTTCTGCTCATGTTGCCGAGGCAACCTGATCCAGTCTCCGTTCCACATATCACCTTGATTATGAAGTTTAGCTAATCCAACCCCCTCTGCCCTCAAACTGCTCACGTATCTCAAACCGCCTCCCTGATGGGTTCCCAAACTCTCACTGTTCCTTCAGGCATGGACCTTCCCCATCTCTCCAGCTCCCTTTCTCCACCTTTAATGACATGTAAGTAACTGCCCTTCCAATAGGGATGGACACATGATTCACTGCTTTTGTAAAAGTGGGGGGGGCCTTTGTTTCCCCTTCTCCCACCTGAGTCCCCTCAAGGGATGTGCTCCCTTGGCATCAGTGCACTGCAGCTTCTACACTCCTCACTATCTCCTGCATCTCTGTAAGGATCTGTGTATTCTGATCTCCTGAAGAACGATCCACAGAACAGGGCTGGTTTGGAAGCCTTGAATTTCCCCGCCCCTTTCTACCTGCAATAAAAGGCACCTAAGTCCCCCTGTGTGGTGCCACTGTTAATGTGTTACAAGACTGTGGGTAGGTCATTTTGGATGTGTGCTCCTCTTTCTTCCTTCATACAATATTATCTTCCTGCTCCATGTATGACCCCCTGCTTTTCCATTTGGCATTAAGGATTCTATCTGAGCTTTCATGGGATATCACAGCACGCAAAATCAGAGTGTGCTAGCTAAGGCAAAGGTTTCACACATCAGAAAAACAGATGGATCCTTGTATCCTCCTGAAACCCAGATCCTAATATCTATAAGTATCCAACCAAATTAAACTCAAACAGCCCTCCAGATTTAAATTTCAAAATCAAGATGCAGAAAATACTCCTGGTAGTTCTGCAGTTAACTCTCAAAAGGCAAAAGCTTTCCAAACTTCAGGTCTATGCAGAGCTTCTCAATCACACACACATGCAGGTACTGGGTAGGTAACACATGTTAAACAAGCGAGTGAAAACCTGCCCTGGAGACCAGCTAACAAACAGCCCCAGGATGAGACTGTGGAACTGCTGATGGCAAGGGTGTGTCACTGGTTCCCACAGAGTTCAGCTGGTTGCTTGATGGGCTGAATGTGTTAGACTGTCCATCAGGAGAAGAGCTGAGATGCCATTCATTTTGGGTCAAGTGGAAGTGAAACTGCAGCAGCTGAAGTGCCTGAGTATGTTTGTGCAGGGAGCTCTGCGGGGGTGAGGGGTGACTGGAGGGACACCAGCTCAGGGGACAATTGGCTGCAGGTCTCTTCAACCAGCCCAGAGCAACTCAGCAGGTGACCACTGAGATTAGAGAAACGGGACTTTTTTTTTAAGCTTACCTTTAAGTTTTCCACTTACTTCCCACAAACTGTAGGAGCCTTGAAAGAAGCACTTTGTGCCTTGCACAAAGCAACTGTATGGATGACTTTAGTTCAGATGGAGCATCACCCAGCCCCAATGCTGAAAATGCCCACAAAGATTTGGAGCAACTACTGTAACTGCCTGCAGTTCAGTTCTACAGAAGGGAGAATGCATTTGGCAAAAATCAATCCATCAGTAGTTGCCTTTTAATAGTAGCTGGAGCACAGAGAAATGGCAGAAGGCAAAAAAATGGAGTGTTTAACAGCAGAGCCACCAGATTTTCATTATCCCACAAAGCTGCCATGTAGTTTTGGTGGCAAGTAATATGAACTGCAGTCACTCATCACCTTTATAAACACTATCAGCCAGAAACCTAGAAACAGAAGCTGTCAGTGCACAATGATGAGCTGCCTCACTCCCCTCTTGGAGATATGCACTGCCACAGATACATGACTGCCAAGCAGTCTCCCACTGCCAGCTTCTCCCCATTGCCTGTGATCTCTCTGCATCCTGGACCAAAAGGCTACAGCTCTGTCAGAGCCAGCTCAGGATCTCACCAGGATTCAATTGTGGTACCTGTCATGGGTGGATGTAACAGAACCATTTTCCATTTGTTCTCGTGGGTGTGACTCCTCTGTTGCACTGGGGAGCACAGCCAGGGCAGCCCAGCACAGCACAGCCACGGTCCTGCTGCCTTTTTTTACCCATCAAACTGATTCCAGCAATTTTCTTAATAAAACACACAGAACTAGGACAGTTCCCCATTAGAAAACAGCAACTCCTGATCTTTTCCCAGTCCATAATCAAGTCTGACAGTGTAAATTGCTGTAAGGAAACCAGTCTGTTTGGGCAGAGGACATTGCAAACCCATGGGGGGACACTGGGACAGTTGGCAGCTCTGCATAGCAGCATTCAGCTCTTCAAACAAATCCAAATTCAAAGGAAGGGACACTTACCTGGTGTCACAGAACCATTCTCTGATTTGAAAAACATCATATTAAGATCATATTCAAAGCTATTCTTACCCTTCTCTTATTTCAGGCAAGCCCATGGCCTATCTGAGCTCATTTTGCTGAGCAATGCGAAGCTGCCACTCGAAAAGGTGACCCGAATACTGAAACAAATGAAACCCTGAAAATATTCTGTAATTAAGTATCTCACCTTTTATTTTGTTCATTTACACTTCTGGCACTGACAATTCTTTGAAGATATTTATTTTTATGTAAAGACCAAGCTTCATTAAAGCAATCATAAGTCAATTAAATAATTTTACATCACTTAAGTTTCAGAAAATGTACAACACTTTCATACATTATAGGCTTGACCGGTTGGAAATGGAAATGGCACATGTTTGACATGGTTAAGAAATGACTTGGACAATCCAGCAAGGTGTTTTGCCAAAACCTGTTTTGTACTGAATACCATAACCCGTGCCCAGGGATTACAGTGTGCCTGATGGCACCATGTGCACATTATTCAGCATGGAATTATTACTATCAACTTGGTCCCCAGTAATGTCTCAAATATTCTACATGGCATTTGTCACACAAAGATCCGGGTAACCATTTTGTAGAGGAGTGAGATTCACGATGGAAAGCAGAGACATGACTCGTGCCACTTCCCAGCGATGTCCTGGACCAGCAGGACACTGAGCACATGGAGATATCAAGCACATGAATAATCCTGTCAGTTTCACGGGGACTGTTGGAACACTTGAAATCAAACAGATGGCAGGCATGCACTAGGTGGGGCCCGCAGTGTAACGCAGCATCCCAGCACCATGAAACCATCTCGTTTCACACCTGCTGAGGATCCAGGAAGTTTCTCCTGCAGAAGTCACGATGATGGTCATACATTCAGTTCTCTCCAAAGTCTGTGTAATGTTTAAGGCAGCAAGAGAAATTTGCCTTTATTTTAACACTTCGGAAACAGATGGTTCCTTTAGAAATAGGTGGACAATACTCGTAACTCATCACTATGATCCTTATTTATATAAATATGATGAAAGGCCAAAGCAAATTCTGATAAAATTTTTCTCAACAAAATCAAGGAGTGCAACTGAACTGGAGTTGAAGCTTTAAAATTACATGTGCCAGATCATTCACATGTAACATACTGTCTAGGGACAAAGTGAAAAAGCAGGGATTTAGATGAAGTCTGTACTCTTGAGGCCTGACTATTGTCAATCTTCCCCTGGCATGAGTGAGCTCTACTGAAGCCAACGAGCGAGCACCTCTGATGAGAGGTGTAAGATTAAAAACATGCCGCTGGTTCACACTAACAGGTCATGGTGGCTAAAGGATATTCTCATATACAGAACTCTGCAACACTATTAACACCCATTTACAAAACACTACAGTGATGGTTATTGGCACATAAAAAACTCCTTCTCTATATGAAAACATACACAAAATAGATAAGAACTGCCTTTTTTTTTTAATTAGACTTTTAAAATCTATATATAGTTGCCTTTGAGGAATTTTAACCCCCAGTATCACAAACAACAATATTTCTTTAACAATGTTCACCTAGAATTTTACTGTGCTGACATTTGTAACACTGCCACAATCTAGACCACTTGTGGATTATGCTTAACTGTACTGTACACAAGGTGATGAAGATTGATAGAAAACCACTAAGATTTTTGCACAAAAGTATGACTTGTTAAAATCCAGAGAACAATTTGAGTCACTGTATAGGCAGCAGCTACATGTAAGCTGTAAATGTTACCCGCAATAGAAACACATTTTGCCATAAAGCACATATTGTGGTATTATCTGCTTCTGGCCTGGTACAGAAAGCTTGATTTTCTTCCCAATGCAGAGGAATGGGTTTGGTTAGCCTGATTCTCTCAGGAAAAAAGTGCACGCATATCTTACTCTTTAAAGTGCTTTGCAGAACTGTCTCTTCTGCCTTGATTTCTACCCCAAGATCATTCTCTGCTGTAAAGATTCTGCCTCTTTTGCAGTAGTGATGTTCAGCCAACAAAGCCCCTTACACAAGTAAAATTTCAAGACGACCATGTTAGAAAAGCATCGACGAGAACAAAGCTGGGTAAAAAGCGGAGAAGTACAGGGTCTGTCTTTTCCTTGCCCACTGAATGCCTGTGGGACTGCACCCAATACTCCCATGACCTAAGGAGGATCCTTAGGTCAGGGCCTGTGGCAGCCCCTGAAGGTCAAAACTTCTCCCCAGTGCTCAGCCCAAGTGACTACAAATGGCAAAAGAGATTTCACTGAGTAAAAACGTACGAGCTTTGCCAACTCCGCTCCACATCCTCACCTCCACACAGGCATGGGAGAGCAACACTGGAGTGCTTCTTCCCCTGACAGCCTCTCCATTCCTATCCACAGGACCAGGGACTGTCCCTTGCCCCATCATCCTCACCCCGCAAGGGAGACAAGTCAGAGACTGCTCCTGCTGGCTACAACACCCGTCTTACTGAAACCTGACTTTGTGGTGCTTTTGATGCATTTCCTTCTTCTCCTCTCCCAACCCTAACTCCTCCTGAGTGAAGTGCAGCATTATCAACTCATGCAAAAATAAGTTAGTGTTGGAACAATGGTCCTTTGCAATTTACCCTTTCTTGCCCCACATTTCTGCCAGCGTTGTCACTGCACCTCCTGAGGAAACACCAAGAGTGACCGACCCAAAGTGCCCACACAGCAATGCAACTCCAGCCCTCCAAACGACTCCTGGGCCTTGCTTGGACTCAATCTATTTTCAAAACAGGTTTGGTTCTCTTTTTAAAAGATTATTTTGATCAACAAAGTGACAAGGGGTAGAAAAAAGTGCCAAATTATCTCAAATTACTCAGCATGGTGAACAAACTACTATATGCAAATTAACATGAATTAAATTTAAAAATATTAAAAATGCATCAGGACTTGTTTCTTTTATAGTTGGTGTTAGCTCACAACATGTAGAGTCAGTAAATAATTCAGAATTAAAATATCTGTTGTGTATAATCAATATTCCCAACTCTACCAGCAGTATTACTCTAGCACTCCTGATGCACAGAATACCTGAATTAAGTGTGCAGTCCTTGTGAAGAAACATTTTCACATCTTCTGCAAAAAGCTTTCAATAAAAGAATATTGTGCTTAAACATTTTACACTACTTCATGAATTAAAATCTTGTAATAAGAAATTATTCAGTTACACTGTATTTTTATTCTCTAATCTGGAATGTTATTAAGTCTACCTTTAGCAAAAATCTCTTAAAACTTAAAATACTCATAAATATAAAAAATATTTGCAAAATAGAAACATATTTCTAATTTTCTTCATAAAATTCTTCACTCTAAATGTTCACAGATTCTAAAAATAAAACCCTAACAGCATAAGATTAATTTGAAGTATCTGATCACATTTTTAATACACATGATGCTTGGTACTATGGTTCTGTGTTTGTAAGGTATGGAATGCTGTCTTGGTGTGAAGAAATCCTAAAAGGAAGACTTAAACCCCGCTCTCCATGGGCACAGAACAGGGAGGGACAATAAAGAAGCCAATGTATTTTGTACCCTCATGGCCAGTAGTAGTGAGGAATAAAATGCATGTTTCAATCTCTGTGTCTTGTGAGAAAGGACAGGGGATACAAACCTTCAGAAAACCGTTCTCAGTGAGACTGAACTTGTGTGAGAAAATGAGCCCAGTGCTGTATGCGACTGAGCGCCCCTGTGGGAAGGTCCGTGAAACAAGGCTGGCAGAGAGAGACCGTCTTCTGCTGCTAAATAGCCCCAGCACTGCCTGCAAAACAGAAGAGGCTGCTGACCCCGTGACAGTGACCTTTCCAGCGACTTCCCCTCAGTTCTGCCCAGTCCTTGCAGCGTTCCCTCTCCGTGGACACAAGCGTGAGGTCAGCGCTGACACGGGGCCGGCGCTGGGACGCCGCGTCCTGCTCCAGCAAAACACACCAAGCGAGGGAATGTTCACAGGTGTGAAGGTGAGTGTGGGCTCGTGCTTTTGGGGCCATCAGAACCCCAAGTCCCCATCCCCAGAAGCCAGTAAATACCCACTTAAACGTATCAGCTGTGTAAGCACAGGTTGGCTGTTACACATCTATTCACACACTGCACTAGGTAACTGAACTGCTTCCAATACGGGTCTTCCAACACAATTTTTTTGGTTTCAGAAAGAAGTTAATTTCTCCTTGAAACAATTTTGTTCTTCTCTGTGCCAAATATCTCTTTTTCTCATTTCAGGTACTGCACCTTCAGTGAAGGCTTCAAAGAGGTGACAGCTGAATGGAGACATCCTGCAGCGGGGGCATTTGTAGAGAGGTCTGAGGACCTCAGGATTTTCAACAGATAGATCTGGAGGTCTCAGCATTTTCTACAGCTGTTGCTTTCAAGCATAAAAATATTGTGCGCTTAAAAGGGAGGCAAGATGGAAGGCATGAGAACCCAGCCCTCTCACTGCACGTTCAAGGTCGAGCTGCTCTTTGCAAAGATACATTTGAAATTCCCTCTGTCTACTATGTTTTTCCCTTTTAACCTCAGTCAAGTCACTAGAAGGATTCCTTAAAATGTTTTCTTTCCAAAAATATTTCTCTGATTAACAAAAAAAAAAAGAAAAAAAAAAGGAAAAAGAAAAGAAACCAAAATACATCCAATCCCTGAAGGTCAATAAATGGAGAATAAGAACTCCCCCCGTAGAATAATAGATAACATCATGTCAGACTTCTTTACAACGACAAAACCTCATGTTATCCAACAAAAATAATTTAGTAACAAATGTCCAGGCTTGGTTTTGATAGCAATCCAACATTAAAAATATTTTTCAACCCAAGAAAAACCCACAAACCAAATCTATAAAAGCTAATGAACCTAACAACTTCTTTAATCTTTACACAATGAAAAATAAATGTATTTTTTACCAAATAAATGGGCATCAGCCCACACGCAGAGGAATTTTTCCACATTCTTTCATGAAACAAATGTTTCAAAGATAAGAATTTGAATTGTTGATGCTTTCAAATTCATATCTTTGAAGACTTAAAGCAGTGAGGACAGGACAAAGAAAAAAACAACATAATATTTTTATGTAGCTGCATAAAATTCAATTTGCCAAGGCAAGCAATCATGGCAGGCAAATAAAATACCATTCATATTTTCATTACCATGCTAAAGGCAGCCAAGTTTTGTGCCTGACATTTTCTTGACAAGTTTGCAATGCTTCGGTAAGGCAATTAATATGAGATGCAGACTTCTGCCCATGGCTAATAATTCTCTTTAGATCTAGCAAGACACCAATTGACTAAGCAAATTTGAAGAAAAATGTGTGCTGGGTGTCATTTACTCTACACGTATGGAAATAAACTGAAGGCAATAATTATTCATAAGCAAAAGGCACAGGAGGGATGACCACTGTGCATTTAGCAGCCCAAACCCTCTCCCCTCCTTCTCTTTCTTTTGGCTAATGGTATTTTTGTGTCCAAAACCAGGCACAAGCCAATATGTTCAAATGCTAAAAAGGAAAACAAATATAATTTTTTTTAAACTGAAGCCTCTATGTTGTACCTAGCAATATATACCAGCACATTTGTACATGCAGCCACGTACTGAGTTGTGTTTTCCTGCTGTCAGTAATTTATCTTGCCAGTTTTTCTCACAAACATCAACCCCCAACTGCAGTGTGTACTCAGGAGCAGCAGCGGATGGATAACGCAGTGTAGCGCAGACACACACTCACCCCATCCAGGTGAGTATGGCTCTCTACTTGCTATCTCGAATAAATAATGAAAATTCTCTTTGGGTAAATTTGGGAAATGTCCCTCTGATGGGTACAGCAGGTATTTGTATCTTCCTGGTCAGTTAAACCTTTTAAATGGGTACTGTCACAGCAGCTTATGCATTCATCCTTTGTTATACTGCACAGCAGAGCTTCTTCCTTGGCTCCTATGGGACAGGAATCTGACAGCTGTCAGCTGCTTTCTCATCAGCCACTTGATTATTTTAGGTTTTGTCTGAATTGGAGATAAGGACAGCCCCTGACCATCTAGGATGGCTTTCTGTATTCATCTGGTACAGTGCACCCTACTAAACATCTGGGGATGGAGCAGTGTCACACACACTTGGTAAAGTCACCTAATTGTGGAATTCAATCGCTTTTGGAAGCCATTGCTTTCAGTTATCAAGAAAATGCTAGCATATTGAATTTCCTCCCAAATGGAGCATTTCTGAACATGAAGGCATTTTTAAATACACAGTAGAAAGGAGAACCAGACCAGAAGCAGGGCAGTGAGGTCATCAGAGAGCTGCTTTTCCCCCAGAAGGCTTTTAAATGATTAAATACATCAGCAGCTGAAAATTATTCCACATCAGAAGCATCATTGTCAGAAAGATGGTAATTACTTCCCTTCACCCGAATATACTCGATATACCTCCCTTCATCAGAATCTGACATACCACATGTACATAGCCTGTTTTCAAACAAAGATTCAATTTCCTCCAGTTTTTTCCCTTTAGTCTCAGGAAGGCAGCCGTAGATGAAAACCAGTCCCAAGGCAGCAAACCCTGCGTAGAGGAAGAAGGCTCCTGCAAGGTAAAACCATTGTCACAGTCAGTCACAGAGGCTCCCATCCCTCCCCTGTGCCAGAGCAGAGGGAGTGACAGAAGCAGCAGGCTGTGGCTTCAAAGGAGACGGTAAGAGCAAAGGTTGGAGTGGCAGGGTAACAACAGTGAGCTGTGGGGCTGTGGGTGTAAGAGAAGGACTCTTTATTGCCCCATTCCTCAGCAAAGTAAATTGACAAAGGCAATTCCAATTCACGTGAAAGATAATACACATCCTTTCTGGGCAAGTCACTCTGCTCTTAAAATAAACAGCAATTAGACAATCACATGCCCAAATAAAAAAAAAGCAGATGTGAAAGGAAAGAGCTTGCTTGGTTTGTCTTGACAGTGAAGGACACATTCAGACAAGTCCTGGAAATGAAAAGCTCTAGCAAAAGAAATGAGTCAGGATTAAAATAATATTTGTGACTTTCACACTTAATCATTATTTAAAAGTGCTTTGTGGTGACAATTAATACAGAGAAAGAGCTTGTTCCTGCCCACAATCCACCACACCTAGAGGGGCAGAGCAGGTACCAAAGGACCAACAAACATTTACCTAGTGTTGCTACACTGATGGCTCAAAGGAATAACAAGTAGAGCTGAAAGGCTGTGCACTAGTAAGGATGTGAAGGTCACATCAACTCCCTGGCAGATTAATGTGATTTAAATGGCTTGTACTGGAGTGGCTGAGCAGTAACCTGGCAAACACTCCACAGGCTCCCACAGACAGCACCTTATCAACAGCTGTATTTCTGCAAGCACCATCTGATACTGGCCTTGGATGTCACCATAAACCGGAAAATTGCAGATGCTGTCACCTTAAGTGGGAGGCAGTGTTATTTCACTAAATCAGAAGTGGTTTTTTTCCAGCTTCTCTCTTTTAATCAACTGTCTAGATTCTCAGTTAAGGACAAAAATAAATGTTTCTTATGAAATCCAGACTGAACCCTATGATCCAAGCAGGTTGTATCAGATCTCTAGTCTTATGAAACCACAGTGGGTTGAGAACACTGCTTTGACACTTCATAGCAACACCAGTGGAGGGACCCAGAATCCAGAGAAGATCTCTGTGCTAATGGCAGTACTGCACATATGGACACATACTGTTACTTACCATAGTATGTCAGATATTCAGCTGTATGCAGAAATGTCAGTGACACGAGCACGTTGAAAACCCAGTTGACTCCAGAAGAACACGCGTTTCCTGTACTTCTAGCCCAAAGTGGATAAATTTCAGAATTGACAGTCCAGGGCATTGGACCCATCCCTAAGAATTAGGAATAAAAGGATCAATCTGACTTTAATGGCTGGACTCCAAAATATATTTAACATGTAGCTTCACTATTTGATATTTTAAACTTATATGTGAAAACAAGTATTTTCTTACCAGGTGCAAAGAAAACCAAATACAAAATAAGGCCCAGAAGTGCTGTCCAAGAGTATGGAGTGGGGCAGAAATTGTATGCCCAAAATAAATCTTCCTTTTTGAATACAGTTTCGTTTGAACACCTGAAAATCAACAAAACTCCTATTTATTAAAGAATTTTCAAGGCAATAGTTGACATTGCAATATAAACATGGCAAGTAATGTCTTAATAAAAGCTGGCTAATTTACATGTAAGATAAAAAACCTTAATCCCTGTATATTTATCAAGATCTTTGAGCAAAGTTCTGCACTCAGACACGTTTGTTTTTTTTCTCAAGCCTGGACTTAGGAAGAGTAACCAACAGAACATTCCTGAGTTTAAACACTTGCCTTGTAGTTACAGATCACCTTCAAACAACAAGTCATTACTACAAAAATGGTGCTACCAAAGCCATCAAGACCAATTCACAGGAATATCACACAGTACAAAACCAGCTGCAGCAGCAGGACTTTGAGCTAAAGATGCTGCACACAAGGATTTAAGGCCAGATGGAAGTTAGTCCTTATGTCACTGCTGAACTAACTACATGCAGCACACTTCAGGTGTAATCAGCAATGTCTATGGAGTGTGCCAAGGTCAAGTGAAGTTTTAAAGAAAAAAGGTGTGTATTTTCCCTCCTACATGGTGAAATAGTTTAGGAGAAGGCAGTGCTTGCAATTAGCTACTGAAAGAAAATATGTCTCTATTCCAAGAACCATGTGGGAATTCCATATTTCAAGGAATAGGTATAAGATCAGGTATCTCCCTCTGAGTGCCAACAATATAACATTTTTAAAGGCATACTGGCAACTTTATTTTTTGTTATAAATTTTTTAAATTAACATTTATATAAAAGAACAAGTCATAAATGTAACTAGTGAAACTCCTCAGCTGCCACCACAACGACTGCTGGAGATAAAAAACCCTGTACTTTCAGGAGAGAAGACTTAAGCAGCCACTACTCTTTCATATGCAAACAATGTTATTTATTTGCAAAGAAGAAATCACAGAGAGCTGAACATCTGTCTGGGTTATGATTTCCAGATCAGTTCAGCACTTATGTGAAGGATATGATCCTCTTGAATGAAAATGCCTGCAACGGGCAATAGGTGGGCAAGAAGTTGTGGATGCTGGAGTAACAGCCACCCTGCAATGCTTCAGAGTTGAACAATGTTCAACTGATGACCAACCCACCAGCACTCCTGGGGCACAAACCTTCCCTATGTCATCACTGATGAAAGGACAACATTTAAAGCAGGATGTCATGGTGAAGTCCCAGACCCAGGTTCAGGACAGCTGGAAATCCAAAGCTCCAAAATATTTAAAAGAGAGATGTTAACCCTACAAATACTGGAAAAATGCACGTCTGAACCTTGGTAAAGCCCTAATGCTTCCTTAATGGCAGTAACCTGTAAGATTTGCAGCTCCACTTTGCACATGAGCAGCACCTGATCAAATGGAGAAATGTCAACCCCTAATTTGGGGTCAGCAATGCAGCCAGTGCCAGCGTGCACCTTTCCAGCCTTCCACCCTGCCTTGCTGAGTTTCCCTGGAAAGGCCATCTCATCCAGGGCATCGAATCATTTTCACTCTTGAGGTGGAAAACACATAGAAAACAGAACAGCTGAACATCCCTCTCAAAGACACGTCCTTTGTGCCTGGATACAGACTGGCCCACTGCAAGAACACAGGAGTGCTCCTTTTCACACTGCTTTAACATCATCACTTTTGCTTCTTTTGCTGTTATGCAGATTTCATTTGCAGGTGTTCGTAATGAATACAAGCTGATGAGCACTTCTAAGCATCTTGATGCTGAGATGAGTTTCTCCATTCTGCCCGGCCAGATTGGCAGCTCTGCAGAGAGGGCCTCCTGCCTTCTCTCAAACAAAACTGTAAACGAAGACATACTTGTTTTATTACCCTGCATCCATCTCCATGAGCACAAATCAACATGCTGATTCATGCAGACACAACTGCAGGCAGGTCAGCGTGTTTCCTTCCCCTGCCATCTTTCCCCAGTTGTGTCCTACTTTTGACAGAGTGGAACACAAATGATACAAGGGAGAACCAGATGTCTCCAAAGCCTCCTGTGACTGAGGCCACTCATCTATTCTCCGCTGTCTGCCCCTAACAGAGAGGAAATTTTGTTGCAAAAAAGCAGGTTCAGTGCAATGAAATGGGAAAAACAGCACTTGAGACTAGACTAAATAGAAACATGGCAGTAATAAACTGTGCTTTGCTTATCTTTCAGTTGTAAACCAGCATGGTACACATAGTAAAAGCAAAGACATCTGCATTTGCTGGCATCTTTCAGTGCTGGGAATGTTAAAAAAATAACACTCCTTCAAGGCTGGAGATTTGTTCAAGCTCTATTACTGTGCTAATTCTACTACAGTACCACTGTTTCTATAAGACCTATTATTTTGCTGAAGAACATATTTATAATTAGCATAGAGTTTATTACCAGACAAAGTTCTGAATTTTGTCCTGCATGAAGGGAGCATATATGATGGAAGCAGAGGAGAAGCTCCCATCGCTTCATAAGCTGAAAGAATCATAGAATGGTGTGATCTGAAAGGGACCTTAAAGATCATCAAGTTCCAATCCTCGCCTTCCATGGGCAGGGACAGGAAGACCTGTCACTAGACAGGTTACTTTCATTAGACCAGGTTACTCAGAGCCCTATCTAAACTGTCCCTGAACACTTCCAGGGATGGGGGATCCACAGTTTCTCTGGGCAGCCTGTTCCACAGCTTGTTAACATCGCTGTTGATGATCTGGATGTGGGAATTAAGTGCAGCCTCTGTAAATTTGCAGACAGCATCAAGCTGGGTGGGAGTGTTGATCTGCTCGAGTGTAGGAAAGCTCTGCAGAGAGACCTGGACAGACTTAATCAATAGGCTGAGGACAAAACTGCAGGAGGTTCAATAAGGCCAAATGCTGGGTCCTGCACTTGTTTCCAGCAACCCCATGCAGTGCTACAGGCTGGGGCAGGAGTGGCTCAAAAGCTGTTTGGCAGAAAGGGACTTGAGTGTGCTGGTTGACAGTGGGCTCAACATGAGCCAGTGTGTGCCCAGGTGGCCAAGAAGGCCAATGGCATCTTGGCCTGTATCAAGAATAATGTGGCCAGCAGGAGCAGGGCAGTGATCATGCCACTGTACTCAGTGCTGTACTGCATCTCAAATCCTGTGTTCAGTTCTGGGATCATCACTTTAAAGAGGACATTGAGGTGCCAGAGCATGTCCAGCTAAGAGCAACAAGGCTCATGAATGGTTTAGGAAACAGATCTTATGAGTAATGGCTGAGGGAGCTGGGTTTGTTTAGTCTCCAGGAGAGTCAGGGGGCATCTCATCACTGTCTGTAACTACCCCAAAAAAGATTGTAGTGAGACAAGGGCTGGTCTTTTCTACAGTGACTGAAGTAAAAGGACCAGAGGAAATGGCCTTAAGCTGAGATTCAGGTTACACAATAGAAGTTTTTTGCCCTGTTAGGGTGGTCAGGCATTGGAATAGGTTGCCCAGAAAGTGTTGGAGTCAGCATCCCTGGAGGTGTTTAACAGGCTGGTGCTGGGTGATGTGCTTTAGTGGTTACAGTGGTAGTGCTGCACTGATGTCAGACTTGATCTTAAAGGGCTCTTCCAACCTTGATGATTCTATGAGGTTCACATGGGCCCAGCTGCCAAGCCTGTCCAGCCGCCCTGGATGACATCCCTTCCCTCCAGCGTCTTGACAGCACCACAGAGCTTGGTGTTGTCTGCAAACTTGCTGAGGGCACACTCGATTCCACTGATCAAACACTGATCAACAAAGATCTTAAACAGCACCAGTTCCAGTACTGACCCCTGAGGAATGCCACTTGTCACTGGGGTTCACTTGGTCATTAAGTTGTTGACTGCAACACTTCAAATGACCATCCAGGCAATTCCCTGTGAATGGTACAAGTGAAATGCTGCAGTCAGGTACTGGTGCCAAGAGTTTGTATGTACCAAATGCTGGGCTACAGTCACATTGGTACAACCAGTGAAGACACACCACATCATAGCCTCTGAAATTACTGCCAAACCAGAAACGTGAAAATGCTGCACTGAAAACCTTTACTGTGAATTTCTTTGGCTATGTGTTTTCTACAGGCTACCTGAGATGCACATCAGCTCTAATTAGTGAAAGCCTGACCTACCAACAATTGATGCAAAAAATTCAACTGACTGGAAATAAAAGAGAAGATTGGTAGATTTTGAAATTACAAGCATTATATGGTCCGTTTCAAAATCACAGAATCCATCCTCTTACCAGATATGGTCTGAAGCTCAAAAGAACTAAAGCTTTGCTCCCCATCTCCTTAAATTACCTTCATATGGCACATGAAAGAAGGTAAGAAAAGAGCTGGTGTGGAGAGTCTGAAATATTATTGCAAATAACAGGAGGATGAAACACAATAAAACCATTTCCTTGATAATCAATATAAATTTTTCTAATACTCGAGCCATTTTGGCTGTACAATAATTCTGAAGCACAACACAGAAAACCCCAGTGTGAGAAATGGCTGGGCAAGACACAGCACAGGCACAAGACAGAGACCAATTTGATTTTCTTCTCAAATATCCATTAATTTTCACTTTGCTGTACAGTGAGGACTGTCTAGCCCTAAAGATACAGCTTTTGCATAAATTAATTGTTTCATAGTGAACAGTTCATATATTTTTAATATGAAAGCTGCTGACTTCTCATTGTCTTCCAAGCCCTTCAGAAGCATCTTAAATGGATTTAGAGCAAAAATCTTAAAAGGTCAAAATTCAAATCAAGTCAGGCAAAGGAAATTACTTCTGAAGAAAAACATTAATGTGATCATCCATCTCTGTAAAATGCTTGTTAGAACAAGCATATTTCAAAATTGCACATTCCACTCTGAGACAAACTTTGACATCAGGTGCTGATGGCACAGAAAGATTTTATAGTCAATTCATAGCTTCACTTATCCCCCATTTCTTTGTTCTAACACAAGTGAAACTACTTAAGGATTGCTCTTATGCCAGCCTTTTGTGCCTGGGTTATCAAAATGATGATAATTTACAATTTGACAATTTAAGTCTCGAGTGTAACACAAATATATTTGATTTACTAAAAATCTCCTTCAAGAAGATTTTTAAAGTCTCCTGTATAGAGTGCTGACTTTTATATCATGGCAATCCACAGAACAATATAAATTTATGCCAAGTTTATTGACTCATGTTCTCATCTGAAGTCTGTCATGGAAATGACAGAGGACAAGAGAGACATAATTCAGAGTAGCTGCTGTTTGGATGGAGGAAGGTTTTTGTGGATGATGCTTGGGAACAACTAAGATTATTTATCCTGAAGCAATTACTCATTCTGTAGAAGAATCTGAATCTCAACATTTGGATTAATTCTCATAAGTTAAGCCCCTCTTCTTCTGCTAAAGATATTTAGTTGTCTGAACAGACCCCCAGCTACCTCAGAGGGCAGAATTTAGCACGGTACCAGATGAACCGTATAATAACTTAGTGGTAGTCAGACATGTAACTAAGGAGAACTCTGGAAACTGCCTCTACCCTGTCCATCAAGTGGCCTCTCAAATCCAGCCATGTACATCCAAAATAGTTACATTAGCACAACCCATAGAAACTAGTTAAACCATGAGGTAGTTTCATTATAAATCAGCATATTCTGCTTTAAAGAACAATCTTTGCTCCTTTTTTATACATGCAGTAAGATGCTGTCTAAAGCATCAAGGGAACTGCAACTCCACCTGAAGGCAAGCAGATTACTTCAAACCTGAATAATGTCTGAATCAATAATTTCTAAGCTTTCTCACAGTTCCCTAGCTACTGTCATCCATGCCTCAGAAGCTCCACATCTCTTTGGAGAAGTTTGCATTTATCACTTTGACTTTATAGTTTACACAGAGAAATAATTCATCAATTAAACCAGATGTTACCTAAAAATATGAAGATGAAGCTTCTTACACCAGATAACAGAAACTGAAAAACAAACAAACAAACAAATCCCCAAACCCCAGACAATGAGAAAAGAACAAATAGATGCAGCCTTGAAAAACTATTGCCATAAAACTTCATGGGATTCAGCTACACATTGCTTAACCTTCATTGCATAAAATACGAACAGTTTTGGGACACTTATTGAAGCCTTTTGCTATAACTGGCAAAGAGTTTTAAAAATACTGGTGTATGTTTCAAAAACCTGGAAAAACAGTTTAGTTCACAGTAAAGAAAGCAAATTGCACCTCAGCAGATGACAGGTGCATCTGCACATGATGGAAAACGTCTTTATCACACTGACCACCCCTGCTACAGGATCTATCCACTGTAACTACAGACCTGATGATCTTAAGAGCCTTTTCCAATCTAAATGATTCCGTGATTCTCAGTCATGTCAGAACACACACCTGCAAGAGACTTAGCACACTCTTCTGATTTACCTCTGTCCTGGCTACCTGCTGATAGATGAACACAGTTTTTTAATATTATTATTTATTTACCTAAGAATCTTTAGGTTTGAACTCAAACATTTTCACAAGCTGAGAAATTTCAGCTTTGCAACTGCATCTGAATTTGCCTGACAAACAGATTGCTGGAGCTGTTTATTCAGTGTGAATAGACTGAGCAACAGCCTGGAAAGAGGAGCAATTTTTCCCCATGACAAATAGTTGCCCAAAATTAATCACGTCAAAGGGGTTCTTAACTGTTAGTTCACCTGGACTTTCCAGTACTTTTGTAACCACCTATTAGTGGTTTCTGAAGTGTGGAGAACACAGCTGTGTCTGCTGCCAAAGGAAGAAACTCAACTGTCTGACAGTGCCAGCTGGACACTCCTGAGCTGTGGGGCTGAGCAAGCACCTTTGGTGGGATTAGGTAACTCTAATCTCCCAGTGAAAAGTGTTCTCTTTGGGATTTGCCTCAGACTTCTTTTATCCTATACAGGCACCTTGCAAGTCCTCGTGGCTACCTCCAAGCTGTCAGCTACAATTCCCCACGCTGCTGTCACACCCCAAGGGTTTCAAGCTTCATTCTTCATCATATCTGCCAGGAGGGGAGAGAGACAAATCTCTGCTAGTGCCAGAACTGTCCAACAGGCTTTTCCATCATCTTTTGTGTACTCCTTACCTTGAGAAATGGACTCAAACCAGGAAAATGCAGAATAATGTTTACCCAGTAAACATTTTTAAATTTTTAAGCCCAACCATTTCAGACCTCACAGCAGCTGACAGTGCACTCAAAAACTGGGAGCATAAATAAATATATACCAATTTTTTGTTATAGGAGACACAATTATGTTGATCACACTACACAGAGATTGAATTATTTTTCTTTCCAAGCTCTTTCCTACTCTTCCAAAGTATCAGATAGTTACAAAAAGTGTCAGGAAACATCTGATGTCTCTGTGCTCTACAGTGTCCTTAGTCCTAATTCTGATTCTGACTGGACACACTTGGTTTACCCCAGTACAAATTAGGATTAACTAGTAATAATTAAACAGCATGATTTCATAATCATAAATAATTCAAATATTATATTCATAGCACAGGAACTTGTGAGAGGTCATATAACTATGAAACATAATCAACTGTTCACTTAACAAACACCTAGTAATCGTAAGTACAGAATTTTAATGTGCAGAATGCAAATTAAAAGCTGATCAAAATGCAAAAACTTAATTAGTTTTGAGCATAAGCATCTTAGCTGAATGTCACTGTCCTTCATGCAGTTCTGCCTGTGATCATTTCAACTACTTCAAGCACTAGATAATAGGTCACAGTTTCAAAATACGGTATTTTGTGTTTCTTTTCAACATTGGACACTTTCAGATACAAAATTAGCTGTTCAGCTGAGAGAAAACAAAAGAAGGAATGTGGCTTCTTTATCGGTGAAATACTGCAAAACAGCTCAAATTTTCAACAGAGGCATGAAGCAGATGACAAAACAAAGGAACAGAAAGATGATAAATATTTTGTCTTGATTTTGCAAAAAAGATCTTTTTGCACTCTTTTCTGGAAAAGGATTTAAAATATTTTATATGTATTTAAAAAAAAAGCAATTAATAAAATAATTTAAATAAAATCCTCAAATATCTAATTATATTAATGCACAAACTGAGTGCACAGAGGTGCCATCTACATCCCTTTATATCCAAGTCTAAGAATATACTCAACAAACAGCTGGCAGAAAACAACTTGGTTAACACCAGCTAAGGGCCTGGCAGGTTGAAACTGTAGCTGCAAAAATTAGGTACTCTCCAGTTAAGAAGGCAGGAACAAAGTGGGTTTATTATGTATACCCAGAAGACTATTTTAAGGTTTATAACTGAAAAATTCAGTGATACCAACAGTAGTGAGTGATAATTACAACATGGAGAATAAAATAACTGTGTATAAAACAAATAAACAAGAGTACAATCTGGTAATTATTTCTGGAGAGATTCTTCATAAAGCTGAGTAAATAGTTTGAAGATACCTTTCTTGTGTGTGTGTAAATACAGTGATTTTATATATATATATATATTCTGAGGAATTTTTTTCTCAAATTAAAGTATGACTCAGTAGCTTGATATACTGATATTTAGAGGCAGAAAATGTTTCTCAAAAATATCAGAGAAAGGTTCACTGGAATTTGACATCATACAAGGTTAAAGTTACAGCAAGGTTATGCTGAAGGAGAAGCAAAGCCCACAGCTGTGAAGTGTTTTCATGAGAAGACACAAGAATATATTTTGTGACTTGAAATATAATTCTGTATATTTACAAGCTAAAAAAGTCTATGGAAAAGCAATAATAAAAGACTGAACCATTTCAGGCCCAGAAGATAACAGCAGGCAATGTAAGATTCCTGCCCTTTTTCCCCCATCAAGG
The DNA here is from genome assembly GCA_013400495.1 of Nicator chloris. NCBI lineage: Eukaryota > Metazoa > Chordata > Aves > Passeriformes > Pycnonotidae > Nicator > Nicator chloris. The sequence goes on from WAAE01007732.1 coordinate 127,680, forward strand.
ACACACTCCAATGGTTTACAGAAAACTTATATCTGTGTACTTTAAAGATTAAGACCTTCAGTAACTTTTCCTGCTTTTTCATATGTAGAATACACTGATTCAAAAATTTAAAAATAACCACAGAGTGTTTCACAACCACTAAACTGTCTGACAGTTCTTACTGAAATATTCTCAGCATGCACATAAATCTTAGGTTTGTCCCTTCAGCATATCCTGTAGCTAAGGTTTGTGGCTCTACAAGCAATTGTGCCCAGTGGTCCACTGAGATTTCATCTCTCATCACAAAACTTTTATTTGTTCATGTCCTTGAACAACTTCACTAACCCTAAATGTTTTATTCTCTTTCAAGACAAGTTCTACTATTTCTTGTAGCTTCCAAACTAAAGACATGCATGAGAACGCCAATGACTTTATCAATGCTTTATAAAAGGAGGGCTCCAGCAGAGTGTCCTCAGGAAGTCATGATGCTTCCCAGATTCCAGTGCTGTTTTTAAAAAGTCTCAGCCAATCCTCAAGAAAGATCCAGTAAGAGATAAAGAAACAGTTTAGTTCAGTCCTAATTCTCATACTGAAATACTTCAGTTAAATGCTAAATTCAGTTCTCATGATTTCTTTCTTTCAGGTATTATCAACTCTTGAAGAACTTCCCAGAGGTGCAGATCAGCAAAGAATGTTTAGGAATTTGAGTAAATATGATGGAAGTGATACTACCCGACATTTTGAAGCCTTTGCCATGATCAATAGGTATTTTAGTATGACAGTAATATATATATATATAAAAAATTAAACGTACTGCATTCTACCAGATGGAGTGGAAAAAACTCCATGATGTGGTAGAGGGAAAGACCCACAATTTGGGTGCTACAACACTTTTATACTCATGTATTCATGTACAGGTCTGGATGGAGATGTGTGTGATGGGGCCATGGCTCAGTGATGTGACTTGCACACAGAGTGGCCAGTGGGACATGAGAATTCCTGCTCCACCACCTTGGTGGCTGCCACAAAAGCTCCATTTAAGTGTTCACTGCCATGAAGCACAAACTGAAAAGAAACATCTCATGCCACAGCAAGGGCACAGGCACATGGCAAACCCTTGCAAGAAATGACATCTGGGAATATTTATCTGCTTGTGAAGTAGATGCCGTTTCACAAATTTAAAATATAAGCACAAAGCTGTCTCTGCATGACAAGAAGCAAAAAGGTATCACAGAGACATCCTGGAAACAGAATGAGCTATTATTTCCCTCCTGGCAGCCATCATGGTTGGGAAAGGCTTGTGGACTCCCTGTGACCCCAGAATGTGCTTTAGAGATTGTTCAGTTGCTTTTCTGTGGTTATACAGAAATAGTTCACTTTTGGAACAACCGGTTACAGCAGTGAGCATGCACATCCAGTCTGGCTTCATCCAGTCATTGCCAGCTTCCTCTACTTCTCTGAAAGGAGGGAGTGTTCATTAATGATCTGGCCATTTCTGAAAGACAAACCTTTGGAGAATTTCAGAGATGAGCACTAACTGGAAAGTGTCTGTCAGTCACCTTGGGGGCTGCTGGAGCGAACTTGTGCTGCCCGAGGCTTTCTAGCAAAAACCACACAGATTTAGTCACTCTCTATTCCTGCCTACAGGCAGGCAGGCTTCATTCTGTTGGAGCTCTTTCAGGACAAAAATGCTTATAAATGTAGGAGATTCAAGTGGTTTTTTGTTAAAGACAGACTGGCATTGAATATCCATGATAGACTAGCTCAGTAAGAATTTCACTTGTGTGCAGACCCCTTGCTGTACCTCAGGGCTCCTGGTCTTTCCCTGAACTGCAGCTGTTCTGCTGCTCCTGGTGTTTTTGGTGGGAGTTCTGGGTCATCCCTGCTCTGACATGTTTGAGAGCTTATGGATGGAGCACCAGACTGCAAACTACTGACAGAACTGGGGAAATAGGATAGGAGAACTTCTAGCTTTTCTTTCCAGATTTAAAATCATTTAGTCTCTCTGATTGCAGCATTGACACTGAACAATAAAATTAATGAAACAAACTGGTCTGAAGATTATGATGGCAACCGCAGCACTTTGGAATTTCATGCAGATTTACCGTAAAATATATATCCACCTGATGTTTAATCTCATTTGTTTTTTTCACCTGAATTCACATTTAATTTTCTTAATAATTATAATTTCCAAAGTTCTTTTGGTTATAACAGAAATATCAACCAGCTGCCTAATCACTGCAGAAATATCAGTTCTCCCAGAAGATGCCTCTTTTGTATGCTATATAAAGACAGATCACTCCAATGAATGCTGGTGGGAAGGACTGAATGTAGGGCTCAATAATAATAATAAGTATCAATATTTTCTTATTAACTGAAGAAATATTAACAGAACAGCATGCAAGAACTGCTGGCATAGCGTAAGAAAGTCTATTCTCTAAAACACAGGCAAAGACCAGCTGCAAAGGAACAAAAAGGAACCTTTTCTACTCCATTAGTCAAGCAACTACAAGACAGCTCAAGGTCACAATTTTAGACATCTGAAGTTGATTTAAACAAATTCTATCCAGACTTGCTATTCTTACTCAAACTTACAAATAACCTTTATTCATGCTTATGCTATCCACCACATGCCAGTGGTAGTGTCAGAGGAATGTCATCAAGACAAAAGCATCCCTCGAGTTACAACTGCCAAAAGCACTTCCAAGCCTGTGGTAATTAAAGACCAAAGAAATCAAGGTGGTTGTTGCAACTTAGTATCAAGGTAACACAGCACAAATATTCATTGGACATTCACCCTCCGAATGAAATAGGTTCTATATTACACTTTTTTTTTTTTTCTGAATGCTTCCAAACACTTTAGTAAACAAGAAAGAGGAAAAAAAGCATTGCTTTTAACTACCCCAAAGTTTTAGACATACAGAGGTACCACAAAAACTGTACTTTCATGTTGAAACCTGGTATGTGAAGTCAGCGAGGAATGGCAAGATTTTATAGTTCAATTGAGAAAAACAAAGCAAATCCTACCCAAACCCCAAACTCAAACCACAGACAGGACATGGTCACACAATTCCAACGAAACCTGGGTCTGCTCTGTGGCTGCAGGCACACTGCTGAGGCTTTACAGGCAGTTTATTGCTTATTCCAGGCAGCAGACCCTGTGCCTCCCAGCCAAACCAGCACTGTGCAGAAATGATTTTCCATAGATTGTTAATATCCTAAAACCTCAGTTAACCACATTTTTCAGTGGGAATTAAAGAGAGAATAAAGTATCAATTCTTTGGAAATTTTTACTGAAACAAAAGGAAGAGGGGGGAACTTTCTAAATTTGCTTTTCTTGTTGAATCTGAGAAAAAAACCACATAAGGACAAGGAGTTTAAAATAGAAATCAATATTATATGCATTAGCATGCCTTTTTAGCACTTCCCTGCTCTATTTAATTTCTAGTTATTGACATAAAGTTTATATTTCAATAGTTCAAACAATAACATTTTGACCACCATAACCTTCCATCTAAGTACTGAACTGTGACATTCGTTTTCTGTAACAGCAATTTAGACACAAATATTACATTTTAACTACTGCCAGCAACTGTTTGTCATCACAACTGAAATCTAAGCAGACAATACTTGAGATCTTGCATTTGTTGTTTTAAATAGATGATAGAACAGTATTTTTTAAATGGAGCTTTTCCCTGATTCCAGTAGGTGGCAATAGCTCTGCCCTTAAAAGCTCAGAGAAACCTGTTTCAGAAGGGGAATGAGGCACTGCATCCCCACCCATCCCTGCTGTACCGAGGAGGCTCTGAATTAAATTACCCAACAGAGCTCTCCAAAGAAGATTCCTCTGCTGTCAGCCCTAAAATTCACTGCAAATCATTAATGTTGTAACTGCAAATGGAGCCCTAAGGCTCTAAAAGAACACTTAAAACAAGATAATTATTTCATGCCTGATTTGTGAGAGTGAGCACTTAACATAGAGTGTTGCTCTGCTTTGATTTGTGCATGCAGGTGTAATACCCATGCCTTATCTAATGAATTTTATAAAACACATAAATGGTAAGTGGTTACATCACCTCTAGTTTATGAAATTTATGAACTTTGGGTACCAAAGTTATATGCAACTCATTAGTCTGGGACGTGACAGTTGAAGAACTCAGCAGAAATCAAAGTAATCATCTATCTTTCATGGCCTCTGACATCTAAGTAGAGTTTTACAGAAATAAGTGCTTTTTAACAATAGTTATTTTTCCAAGAAAATATGCTGAACAGGAACACACTCCATCTGAATCACAGGTTGGAAGAACTCAATCGTGCAGAACCTCAAACTCATCCCTTACTATTACCTATGCAAAGCTAATGTGACAGCTGTGGAAAGCTACAGGACAAAAGGAAGTCTGTGCATCCTGCAAGGAGGAAGAAATGCCCAGAGTGCTGCTGTTGAGAAGTATGACCTGTCACCTGACAGACTGCCTCCTTCCTAGCCTGTGCTAAGTGACAAGCTGAGTTAAAGTAAGGTCACCACTTTAAATCAAAGGAGTCAATAATTCCAGTTCATCTTGTGCCAGTGAGGGATTGATGTTACTCCATTCTCAAGGAAATGAACCACACATGCAAACAGCACATACAGTAATTTCTATGACTTAAACTTATCAAACATATCGAGTTATTCAACAGTCCTGCAGAAATGTGTTGATCTATTTTCCCTGAAAAGTAAGAAAAATACTCTAAAAGCTTCATTCTTTTAAGAAGGGAAGACACGAAAATTTTACTGTATCCAGTGTTGTGCTTATTGAAGAATTACCTACTACGGAATAAAGGTATGTAAGATGTGGATTAGGGATGCTGTTAAAGGTACAAGCTGCAGTATGGAGGTCTGGGTTTGGCCCTATTGAATGGTCTTTATCACTAAAATCCTCTACCACATGGGTATTTCAAAAAGATTTTCCACCCTCCAAACAGAGAAAACCTAATTTTAGTAAATCCATTTCACAGTAAAAGCCTAAACGAATCTGCTGAGACAGTCTGCACAAGTTCTTTTATTTAAATTCAAACTTCAGGGTCAATAACCAAATAAATGTGAGAAACAACTATTGGAAATTCTCCCCTCAGAAAAAAAATCCACATGCTGCCACCAAATATGAGTCAGTTCCCTTTCCTGGGCTCCCTGCACGCTCACAGAGCTCTGCCCCTCCCGGATCCCCCGGGATGAGCAGAGCGGGGCTGTGCCCTGCCCCTGCTGCAACAGGCCCAGCACTGAGGCACGGACGCCTCTCAATGTGCCCCTAAGAAGATGAGCAGCAGAAGAAGCTAATTAGCAGCAGGCTCCTATGGGCAATAAAAGACTCTCTAATGTACATTTCACAAGGGAGAGAGAAAAGCTGCAGGAATTATCATACTCTAAGCACACTGATGAGAGACTGACAATTCTCTCGTACACATTGGCGTTTTTTTTCTCCTTCGCTTTCCTATCTCCTTTGTCAGCTAGGAGCAAATCTGCTTTTTAAACAGGGAATGAGTACTTTCCTCTTAGTTTCCCTTCAGCTGACCAGAGAATGACTGAAAAAAGCTGAAAGCTTGCTTCTTCAGCAGATGTATATTTAAATTTTGAACACCATACCATCTTCTTCTTTGGACCACTTTTAAAATGAAGAGCACTGACACAAACATTTTTCCATTTAAGTAACACATTTTTTCCAGACATCAGCATTTGATAGATAACGTTTTAGCTCAAGGGCCACTTCTGTTTTTATATTCCAATTACCTCAATGCTACAAGCATCTGAAGTAGTTGTACCAAGTAAGCCAAATAGCAGCTGGCATTCCCTACCAGAATGCCTTTTAACTAGTAACCTGGAGTAAGATCCAGAAGCATGTTTAGCAGCAAAGTGCAATAAAAAGGAATGGTTAGAGAACAAATGTACAGACAATGTTCCAAACTAACCAGTCCTGCTTTAAAATCCTATTTTGTGCTGGGTGTCTCCAACAAATAAATTCTGTCTTCAGCATAAAAACTAAACATTTCCCAGTCAGAACACACTCACTTCATAACAAAGCTTTTCAAACATCCACAATTTGCCACTGGTTGAGCAGAAATATTGTGTTAGAGCTATTAACAGTAATTCCTAAGTAATTATCTGAAAGGAATGTAAATAGTTTCAGTTTAGATTATCATGTTGCTCTGCTCAGTATTTTAGACCTAAAATGCAGCTATAATATACAAAGTACCTTATTTGCACAGGCATTAAATTAAAATATAATTATCTTATAACAATAACTAAAAAAAGTCTTCCCTCTTTAGCAAGTTAAACGGTTAAAAAAAGACACGACTATCTTCTATTAAAGGTACAAAAAAATTCCACCCTCAATTATTTAATTACACCCTTACAATATTTCAGTACATATAGAGATTTCACCATCCTTATATATGCTTAAAAGGAGCTTATTATAGTTTTCAGGTCCACCATGAAATAGTTTCCTTTTAAAATAATTCTAAAATGTGGTATCTTAAAGATTTGAGCAGGAAGAGTGGCTGAAAGGATCTGAACATAAAAATGCCACTTATTTTACTACCTACTTCTGCATCACCAATAAGGCTTATCAAGGATTAAGGACACAGTATTCTACATTACTTTATCCTTCTATTCTTCCTCTTTGCTCTTACCAGTTAGCAGAAATGGCTTTAAAATATGCATATGAGATTTCTTAAGTTCATCTTCAACATCCCTTTTACAAATCACACTGGTATAAGCAACCATTAGACTGTGATTACATGTCTGATAACCTCCTCCCAGGAAAGACCCCGTGCCTTAGAGTTTTGGCTGACCAAGACTGTAATCAGTTTCACATCTTCTTTTAATTTCTGTTTTCACACACCTCACTAATATATATTACATTTTTTTGTGCTGAAGTACATACTCCTAATCAAACAGGATAAATAGGACTGTGCCCTGCCACCCAGCTGCTCCAGGTTTTCATACTTACTAGCACTGGGGAAGATAATCAGAATATAATTCTGCATATATCTTCATTTTCTTTTCTAAATAATATTGAGGTAGAGAGGGGGCATTTTATGTTCTGGTTCCTACTGAAGTTATGAATATTTCAATTTAGCCAACATTTACCATATTTACCAACGTTTACCATCAAGAAATTTCTCTAAGACTACTGGTTATAATCACAACTCCTCTGAGTGCTGCCAACATACATGCAGATGTGAATATTCTCTTGATCCTGCTACTTTCCTGAATCATTTACTCCCTCTACTATCGTTTTTATATGGTAAATATGAGAACCATAATCCTGTGTATAATCTTCATCTATTGATCTGACGACTTGGTAACAGAAATACTAGTTTCTCTTCTAATTACTGCTGAGTTAAGCATGAATTTTCAATGCAGCCACTTGTAGAAAGCTTTCAAATAATCATTTCAGCAATAAAATCTTCTACCAATACTTTCTGTGTGACAAAACAAGCCATGTCTACCCATGGACAGCAGAGCACTTAATTCCTGAAAGATTGCTCTGTAGCCTTCCATGGTAACAGCAAAGGTCTGTAATGCTGTTTCCCATGACGTACTGAAAACAGATTCCCAGTCTTCAAATGTGTAAATACAAACATACATTCTTTTTGCATTAGTAAAGCAGTCACAGGAACTTTTACAAATGTATCTGTCATGATGCAAAACAAGTGTAATGAACTTACCTGTCTGTCTTTATCTACAAGGGGGAAAAGTAACATGGTATTTTTAGAAAAATCTAATGTTCTTACAAAGAAAAAGTATTCTAATAATTTTAAGAGTCTCATCTGCTATGCATTAGACAACAGGCAGCACTGCATGAATGTAAAGCTCCCCAGAAAACTCTCGAGGCTGTGACAGACAATGGCATGTCCCCTGTTGGACATAAACCAATCTGCTGTCTGAGAATCCAGCTAATGAACTCTCATGAATTTATTTTTCCTAAGCAGTAGAATCTAGTTAGCATCCAGGCTCGAATGCCAAGGTCATTAGGCACACCCCTGAAGCTGGGAAAGAGGGTTTGACTGCCTGCCTGATCCCCTTTCTCTCACTGCCACTTTTCCCCCAAACCTACTTTTCCCCCAAACAGGTTTCCGAGACACATTTAAACCCCTCAACAAACCAGCATATATGAGCAACAGGCACACAGTGAAACATAACAGCACTACTGAGCATCTGTAAACATGCCAATAAATTTTACATGGAAGGAAGAGACTCAGGAGATCACTGGCTAGAGGAAAACAGAGCTTCCCAAAGACAGAGCTCTTCTGCACTCTCGCCTTTGCACTGAATGCCCTCAGAGAGGGGAGTGCTTCTTTATATTGAGAAAAGCAGGATTCTCCATGAAACATTAAACTCCCCTGGCAGGGAGATGTTCCTCTAGCAAAGTTAATAAAATGGCTGAAAAAAGCAAATCACTCAGCTCCCCTCTCTTTACAGATTTCTGTTCCCAGTCGTTCTCCTTCGGGGACTGTGGAGACCTGCCAGCTAATTGTGTGCACAGGATGGCTTCTAGGCTTGTCTCTGATCTGACAATGATGTTATTATTTCTTCATAATTGTTTACTGTATAAAATCAACATCATTCTCTCCAGAGGAAGATTGCTCAGAGTTGCTCATGAGAGCGTTTTAGCTCAGTTGTGGGCCTGCTGTCGTCTTGACAACATACTCATGTCAAGGTTAATGTCACATCAAGGCACTGTAAGTACCTCCTTCCCTTGCAGTTATTCTTTCAACCGTAAGGGTAGTAATGCAATTTAAAGTTTCTTAATTCTTGGCTGACCTTTAGGAGTATTGCAATTACACACAGAGAAATTTAAAGAGAGAAATTTCCCTGAGTACTGTGAGAGTAATTGTAATTTTGGGGGAAAATCCTAGATTTTGGTTTGTGTTCAGAAAGCACAGCATTTTTTGTCCTGGCTGGGAGAGGGACTCTGCCCATGACATCTGTTGTGCCACCTCATATTGGAACCTTCCCATTGCATCCCCATCTGTACAAGTGACATAGTGCTTTTTATTAAGTTCGTGGGGATTTCATAATTCATTGTTCATGAAGAACAGAACTGCAAGGCTTTCTGTGCTACTGCTAAGTACAAAACTTCCCTAAATCTTGGAAAACAGAGTCCCAATGAAGAACTGTGAGACCACACTGAAAGAAAAGATAGAGCTTTTCTTCTTTTACTACAAAGTAAATAATTTAAGAATATTCTTGCTCAATGTCTTGGAACCATCCTTTATGTATCCCTGGGCAGAGCTGCAGGCAGCAAGATTTGCATGTCAACAGCTATTTTGTAAACTGGTTCAGAAATAAAGGGCAGCAAAGCACCTGCCTGTGCTGGTGCCCTGGGCAAGACACTCTTTGTCATCCTAATACCAGTTGTGTTTATGTAACTGATTGAATAATGAAAAATACATCTCTACTGCTCGTGGTACATGCATGATCTTACAGGCACACCCATTGCACGTTACCCATGCTGCTTAGCTCTGACTTGGACTAGGTCAGATTTATTCTTGCACAGTCTCTCCCCCAGGGCCACTGCCAGCCACTGAGTTCCCAACATTCAACAGAACCCAAACGCTATATTCTTCTTGAAAAATATGTGGATGCTTTAATTGTCTCCCTGGGTTTCTATGACAACCACAGCAACATAAACAGCCTTGCTGGCAGCCACAGGAGACTGAAATCTCTGCTCTCTTCCCTCCCCAGAACTTCTCAATGTAGAACATACCGTAACCAAATAAATGCAATTAACAATGGAGGTGGTATCTAGTCCACCTGGCTGGCACTGGGGAAATGTCTCAGAAATAAACTGCATTACAGTATTTTATGGTAACAGTCAAAGCATTGCCTGCTACATCAGTGTTATCGAAGTACCTTGGGATCAACAGTGAAAAACAGTGCAAAGCTATAAATACATAAACAGAAGTTTTCTATGTCAGTCTGCATGGCTGCAGAGAGCTTTAAAAAATACATGACAAGGCCTTCTCTGTTAGTGCTCCTGAGCACCTCTCACCTTGGTAGTAGGTAACACATCAGGAACAGATAAGCCCCTGAGTAAATGTCAGGACAGTTGGGGTTCAGATGGCTGCAGCTCCCAACTTTCCAGCAGGAAAATCACAAACAAGATGTGATCACAGCAGCAGTAAAATGCTCTGCATGGCACTGTCAGCCTGAGTCCAGGAGAAGCTGTTTCTCTAACTCCTGCACCAGCATTGTGAGAGCTGCTGCTTCTGCTAATAGAGACAGACATCTGAGGTCCAACAAGTCCCAAACAAATAGCTCAGATCTTTCTTCTCTCCTGAGCAGAATTAATGACAAAATAGATTTCCCATGAGCCAAGCATAACCCTGGAGGTTTTAAGCCATTTAAAGTAATTCATCTAATACCGGATGGCATGAAGCCATCAGGATACACAAGAGTTACAAAAGAGGCCCCTGCTAATTACGGCTATCAGCTGTCCATAATCATCTTTCAAATTATTATACTACTTTCTGACCACCATAATGCTGTGTATTTTTAAAGTAGTTGCCCCTGTATGTCTAGTCTGTGGCAAAGTAACTTCGTGAAAGAAAGGGCTGCAATTTCCTTCACCACTGCTGTTAGTTTGTTGCAGGCACTTGTTCTCCCTATGCTGCCAGGGAGATACAGATGCCCCTGGCTGCTCTGAGACACAACTGGGGATGTAACTACGCTGTTTTCCCTGCAGCAATCTTCCCTTGGCAGGGAAATCCTGTGGCTTTGTGGGACTGATTTTGCTGTAAAGCAGAGCAAACAGAGCTAGGGGGTGGTATGTGAATGTGTGCCCTTGGAAACAAAAATCTATGGGGATTCCCCTGGGCCAGTAAGCAGAAATACATGTACCTGTGAGGAGGACGAGCAGAAGGAAAAGGAGAAGGCAAAATGCTTCCCTCTTCCACAGGGCTTGGAAGGCACAGAAAGCGCCACCTAACACTTCACAGCTTGAAGGATCAGCTTTTTCAAAACTGCCTGATTACACAGACCAGGTGCAGGCAAGAGAGAAATTAATGAAATAAATACTAGAAATGGTGATGAATATTTAGAAAAAGAAATGGTTTTCCATCTTAAGGTAGGACTCTCACAATGGTGAGTGCCAATATAACATATAAAATTGTTTCATTTCCTCTTGAAGGATTTTAAGCATGGTCGTCATGCTATGGAATTCTTGCACATGGAAAGACTGCATTTTGCAATATGAAAAGGAAATATTTCTTCCCTACCTAATTTGCTCCAATAGGCTGTACAGCAAAGAGTCTATGTAAGATTGAATCATGAATATGAAAAAATTGCTTATGCCCGCATTTACTATGCTAAACAATAGCACTAGCTAATGAAATAAAGTTTAACTTCGTCTATCAACTATTCATAACAAGTTTCTGTTTGCATGTATGTCTTTCTGCATTCTAGTGTGATTCTGCTAATGACAGACAAGTTACTTAAAACTACAGCACATAGGAAATGATTGTTGATTTGGAATATAGAGAGACAGCTGTTACCTTACAAATATGAGCTCACATGCTGCAGATCACATCAGGGTATCAGGCAATATGCAAGGTATGTTCCATAATGTGACATTGAAGTTAGTCACAGAACAAGCAGGTCTGATGAGATTTTGCAGTTTTCACAGTTATTTATCAACTGTAATAGCCCCAAAATGAACACACTGCTTTTAAATCAGGACTACAAAAAAATATAAGCTTCTCTTTTCTGTACCTGGAATTAATTACTAGGCCTAATGGTAGTGAAATCAAAATGAGGCCAATTTTAGAGTAATTTTAAATTAATGCTTCTATGATTAGTAGATATTTTCATACTTTTCAACCTCTGTCCAATATGACTCAGTGCCATTAAGACACTTAGGTTTAAATTCTGAGAAATATGTAAGTTATGAAAGTTAAAAAAAAAGAGGCTCAAATCACCACACAAACCTTTGCCTATTCCTTAAGTACGTTCATGGTGTGTGGGTGGCTGAGATGAATTATGTTGAGGTGGTTTTACCAGAAGTAATTACATAATTCCCTTGTGGCTCTGAACCATTCTAAACCTTAATCCAAGCCCTAATCATTACTCAAGTATTCATAAAGCCTCTACAAGACAATGTTCCAACTCAGAAAGCTATTCCTCAGGAATAGTCAGTACTTCAGAAAACTTGAAGGTTGCTGTGACTTCCCAGGAAATTTTTGTGCTGCTTAAGAAAGAGGTGTGATCTATTTTGCAGTTGCACCTATGAATGCACACGTTTTTACACTCAAGTGCAACATATGGCATGACACCCCTTTCAGGCACAGAACCACAGAAATCTGTGGCCAAACACCATGCTTTTGACAATTTGAACTTTTCAGATTTTGCTAGTTTTAGTTTATTCAGCTAATTGTTTCTTTGGTAGGCCAATATTAAAAGTGTGGTTTAATAAGAAAAGAAAAAAAGAAA